>CALNXK010000143.1:1077500-1367500 GCA_942486035.1 Porites lobata | reverse complement strand
AAGCAGCCGCACTGATGTCTACCGGCGGAATATCTTGATCTGCTGAACTGGTCGAACTGTTCTTCTCAATATCATCCCCAGAGCCATGTTCCTTAAGTTTAACATCCGCTGTCGACGTGGGTGCGGTTGACAAGGTCTCAGATTCATTTGGCTTATCGTCGTCAAACACGTCCTTGTTATTCTATGAAGCAATCAGGTTTACCATAAGGTACAGGTTAACGAGTTTTGGACCACAGAGGACCTTTTGTTGACCTAAAAGTTAGCGTCGGACAGATTGTGAAACAAAACCTAAAAATTACTTCACTAAATACAAAGGAAAGAAAAGCGTTCATCAAAGGCTCCAAATGTCGTTCTGATCTTCCTTTTGCGTGACAAAATCCAACGTCCAAAAACATCTTCACTTAATACCGTTTCCAAAAAAAAAAATCGTATAAACTTTTTACGACTGATGATCAATCTTAGTTACAAACCAGTTTGGACCTACAGAAACTTATAAATCATCATTACTACCACAGCAACAAATAGGAACAATAAATGTGCAGTGATTTTTCATCAGTAATTCATCGGTACCTCTTCTGAGTTTGTCACGGACTGATCAGCTTCGTTCTTGGTCATCTCCTTGGCGATCAGCTTTGCCATCTGTTTACGAAAATCAGATTTAAGCTTCTCGTCTTTAATGGGCCTCCAATTTATAACTTGGTCGACGTTCACCTCGAATTTTGAAGGATCAACTTCAATTCCCACCGTACTCTCCTCCTCTTTATTGAAGGGCATACCCAAAAGCGATTTTTTGAGACATGTTTTGCCCGCCCGCTCCTGACCAACAATCATAACACGACCACGACAAACGTTCACTTTTTCATTCCGCTGCAGGGCTCTTTGGAAGGCAAGCTCAGCTTCTAGACCCCGAGCTCGAATCTCGGCTGGTACAGGCACTAATTTACCTAAGAAAAAAGTTAGAAAAACCATCAAGGAGGTGGTCTTGGGAACTGTGAATAATCTACATTTTTGTTGCCATTTTTAGCAATCTTATTTTCAGACATTAAGGGGGCAGAGCCGGTTCATCCTGAAGGTATTCTGACAACGAATTGCTAAGCCATACTAAAAGAAGATTCATTTTATGCAACTAATACTAAATTGCAATGATTTATTATGCAATGATAAGGATATTAATCATAATCATAATCATAATAACCAACAATTATGAACCTGAGTGTTCCGCACTACAATGGGACGATCTAATAGAGCACTGAACAATGTCAGAGGCAAGAATTTAAAAACATACTTCGCCAAAACAGGGAGGGAACTGGAAAAGCTTTTTTAAAAAAAGGCAATACGGATGTAAGCCTGGAGGTAAGCTTGTGTTAAGTTTAAAATACTCTGTATAATTAAAACAATGGCCGCTGAGGAGAAAACGCAAGACAATATCATGCCAGAAAATCGCACAGGCACGAGGCATGAACGTAAGTGAAAAAAAAAAAGAAGAAGAAAAACTAAACACGAAGCAAACGGCCGAAGACGAGCCATAGTTCTCAGCGTACACGCCCATAAATCACGGCAACATTCAATCTCGTTTCCGGGGTTGAAAGGGAGATCTTGGGAATGAGGTTATGAAACAGTGATCTCTTTTATCTCATAGGATTGACAAATGGTCGAAGTTGTGCCTGAAACCAGTCGCTCTCGGTCGCCTGTCTGACGAATATATCGCGTAGCATAAAATTTTTGCGGGACTTCTATTTTGCGGATTGGTGATTTTTTGAGGTTTGAGGGAACAAATTTTTGCCGCTCGAATTGACTGCCTTTTCCGCTGGGAACTAATTTTTGTGGTTTTCTTTTCAAGCAGCAAGACATCAACAAGTAAGGAAATGTAATATTTTCAACTTTTATTACTTTTAAGGTAAAACAACAGTCTATATTTCTCAGACATTTGAGTCAACGATAAGCCAGTCGGTACAACAACAAACTATTTCCGGTTACAACAAAACATTTCCAGTCAAGCTGTAATTATATAAAGCATACATGTAAAGCGTGAGCATACCTCGCACTGGCTGGTCGATTTTTATCAGTACATGCAGAAAAACCCCTCAAACGGGTGGAAAAAATAGGGCATCTTAGAGGCCTTAGAAAATGATGTCTCTTCGAATGACCCGTTCGAACAAACTTCCCATAATTAAGTGCAATGTATAACACCTAGCGCTCCTTTGACTGAAAAAAGACTGATCTCACAATAACGTATATGATTGATACGAAATATTATCTCCGCCTTGCCAGCGAAGGGCCTCGGCGTCGGTACTAATTGTTAATACTTACCGCGATAATGAGGCAGCATCTTGAAAAAAGTGGCATTACTGAGGATATGAGCCGTTAAAGAAGCTGCCATAACACTTGAGAATAGTCTCCACGAACCGGTGGTAGATTTCCTACCATCTGCGAAATCGGAGACGCCTTTAATAGCAACGACTTCGATATCCAGGTCCCTTGCCGCTGCGAAAAGACCTAGAAGAAAAGTTTTAATTCTGTAGACTACAACAAACATTCACATTGGCCAAGAAATCTTTTTCACCGGTAAACTCTGTTGTACGAGGCAAAACTGCTTCGAGGATTTTAAAAACGCTATCAATACGCAATAAAGTAACGGCAGAGAGTGACTGGGTGTTCTTTGAAATTCGCTCACGCTGTGTAAGTTCGACTGAGCGCCTACCTACTGAGGCCTAGGATGAGGAGGTACAGTCAAACCTCTTTAATACGGACACCAAAGGGACAGAACCAAGTGTCCGCTTTACAGAGGTGTCCGTATTATAGAGGTAGGGAATTTATGATTTTTCGCATTTCCGGGACCAAACGAACTGTCCGTAATAGAGAGGTGTCCGTATTATAGAGGTGTCCGTAAGGAGAGGTTTGACTGTAATTGAATCAGTGTTGAATCAATGAATAAAAAGAAAGGCTAAAATAAAAACTTCACAATCTACAACAATTCTCCATGGTCTATACTCTTATCGACCATAGCAATGACGTCAACATGTTCAAACAACAAGAGGAACCACGAGCCCCAGGAGAGTGGTTTCACCGGCAAAGTTTGAACATTTTGAAAGCCGCAGTGGCTTACCCGCTGAACTGATGGCAAGTGCCGCGACTTCCGTTTGGCTTCCTAAAAGTTTCTATGGCTATTCTGACTGGTTGCTTTCACCAGCAAATGTTACTGGCTCTGCTTTTTATTGATGTTTATTTTCGAAGCGCCGCTCATTGGCAACGCTCTACATTTCCGAAGCTAAAACTGCTATTTTTGCATCTGAACGAGATTTTGCTACGCCGTAGCAAATCGATTCAACCTGATCTTTACCATTTAATCCTGCGATCTTTATTAAGGTTCTCCAAACAACTTTTCCAACCGAAATGAAGCTGAGTAAACTCTCAGCCAAAAAAATTGAATTAAAAGAAGAAAAGGGAAAGGTAAAGGCGAGACTGCTGCTGATATTTACCATCAGAAACAGAAGGCAACGTAGCGCTCGACGTCCAAACAGCGTTCTGGGTAATTTTGGTTCTTTTCGGCCAGACAGAAAACGGCTCAACTAACTTCAAAAGACGTTTTCGGAAAATTTCAAAGAGCGAATGGGTAAGAATATCTGAGAAAGAAAAGTACAGTCAAACCTCTCCTTACGGACACCTCTCTATTACGGACAGTTCGTTTGGTCCCGGAAATGCGAAAAATCATAAATTCCCTACCTCTATAATACGGACACCTCTGTAAAGCGGACACTTGGTTCTGTCCCTTTGATGTCCGTATTAAAGAGGTTTGATTGTAAAGCTGAAAGTAAATGCAGTTGCCTCGCAAAGGGCTATTGTAGTTCCGTTCTTCGCACGGCTCAGATGACCACGTAAGATGGCGGTCCTGTGTCCAGTACGGGGTGTAGAAATGGTGTCCTTAACTAGTACAGTACTTGTGTGTTAAATACATTAATTGAAACTCTAGTAAAGTGCTTTTTCAATTAAAGAAAGTGCAGTTTCTGTACAAGTATTCCCCCTTGCCAGGTTTTACACATTGATCTTACCCGCTGTCTAGGTACAATCTAAATCTCACCTCCACTCTCCATGTCCATAACGACGGCATCAGGGAATCGCGCGATAAGTGCTGCATGTCGTTCTTCACTATCAACTATCTCTGGACCACTCAACATCGCGCCATTTTTTATAACACGCACTTCCATTTCATCGCCATAGTTCAACGGTGGTCTCCAGTCGTCACTCGCCCATAATATGAGCCGCGCAAGTTGACCCCCGGGTGGACCTTGGTCTAGCCGCAAATCAAACCCTCGCCCCTGAATTCCACTTTCGGTTTTGACAAAGGTCCATTGCCTAGACTTCGGTGAAATTACCACATCTCCTAATTTGACTTTGACTTCACTTAAACCACCGCAGCATCCTACCCCAAATACAACTTTAGGCATCAAAACGTAAACGGCATTCATGAACAGAAAAAGAGAACCAGGAGGCATTTTCATTAGGGCAATTTCCATTGAATTCCCCTGTTCACCAATTTTTCCAAAATACAATAATCCAACATCTCTGTGAAAACTTTTATAGAATCCCGGATTCAAATAAGAGACACAACTTAGAAATTCGTCGTCCTTCCCCGTCACTAACAAAGCATCGACCGGTAGTTCAACGTCAGACCAAGGTATTGTCTTGTTGGGAAGTTCCTCCATTAATAGCAGTTTCCTGGCAGGTAGCTCAGTAAAATCGATCACTGGTGGATTACTGTTGCTGGTTTCTGAGACTTCCATTTCTAATATGTAATAAAACCAAATGTCATAATTATGTCAAAATGTAATTATAATTGCGGGCCAGCAGCAAAAGCGGTTTTATCAACTGAATCTGGCCACATTCTTGGCATGCTTTTGTTCTTCCAAATGGCATGAATGGTATGTGAGTCCTGTGAGCCCTGGTGGTGAGTTTAACGCCCATCTGATGTCCCTGTAGTAATCAGGTAATGACGTGAATGTAATGGAGCAATGTTATTTGTTCGAATTGTAAACTCACGTATATTCCGTACCAGATGCACGACTTTTTGTCATGACTCGCTTTGCCCGCCGGAAATCTATTTATCAAACGAAATGAAAGTAGAGCCTGATCTAAGCATAGTGTCGCCTTGCCCGCCGGAAATCTATTTACCAAAAGAAATGAAAGTAGAGCTTGATCTAAACATAGTGCGTCGATAGTGTGGGACGAGCCTTCGGTAAGATACAAGTGATTGCAGAAACTATAAAATCCATATAAGCTTAGATAATTGCTCGTTTTTCCTCTCTAAAATTTCAAAAGTTATTTTTAGCACTACAGTAGTTTTCTTTTATGCTTCCAAGCAGCATGTGAACACAGATTTAATAACCCATAGGCCTTTTTCAAAATACCTCTTTGTTGACCCTCCAAAATTTTGCATCATAAGCATTGTTTTTAATTTTTCTCGGGACTTACAATCGGCACAAGAGAAATTAAAAACAATACTTATGCAAAATGTTTGGGGGACAACCAAGAGTATTACCGCACTTTTTTAAAAAAGGCCTATTAAGTAATTCTAATAAAGTTTCGTGCAGTTATGACTGTACATGGGACCACATTGGGTGTTGCCAAGTATTATGATTACTGTTTTCACTGTATCTGGGGAAGCTACGTTCTTAATTGAGGGGGAGGTGGGATGGGGCTTGGGAGCGGAGAGTAATCAGTCAAAAAAAAGAGAGAATGAGCTAACACAGCATGAAAATGGAGATTTACGCAGAATTAAAGTTTGCGTAAACCTGCGTAAAGTTGGTCATCCAACTTTACGCAAACTTTCCACGGCGCGTAAAGGTTTGTAAAGGTAAATTTACGCTCTCGGCTCTTAAAGTTTTAGTAAAGCTAGCATAAAGTTGTTGTAACAGCTTTACGCTCATTTACGCTACACGTAAAGGTTTAGTAAGGTTGTCATATAATGCTACCTTCCTAATGAGGAATTTATTCCCGGCACTGCTTTTAGTAAGTCGTTTGATTCCTGACACTAGTTCGCGTAGTTTTTTTGATCACTCAAGACATTTGGTGTTCGATGTTGGTGTGCGATGTAAACAAGCCAACCACGCAAATTGTTTTTTTTTGGCGGTGCAAACGACTTCGAGCCCGTTCAAAAATGAAGCTGAAAAGAAAATCCTGCCAGCAGGGTTCATGCAAAGATATAACTTGCGACTGTGCGGCAATTTTCGAAAAACGGCATATCTGTCGCGGCAAACACAATAACCTTCAATACTCAGTAGTATTGCCTCATTGATTTCAGTCAGTACAGTATAACTGGGTTTGATAGTACAGTTTGTTGCAGTTTTAAGCTCACCAAATTTCAGAAAAAATTGAGGTAGTATCATGTTATACTGACTCGAACCTCGGAACTAACGGCCACCTCTTCCTTGTCTCTACACGGGCCATTTTTTTTTTTGGTGGACGGTCCATACATGACATACATACATTCACTCTTCTTTCAACCTCTCTACAATGGCCACTTTCTTCGATGTCCCTAAGGTGGCCGTTGTAGAGAGTTTCAACTGTAATTTGATCAAATTGAAATAATTGGAAAAATAAAGAAAAAATATCGCCGCGCAAAAACGGCGAGTTTTACTTAAAGAAAGAACGCATTACTTAAAGTGAAAGAACGCATTTACAAATTACTCTGACCATTTTACATTCAACGGAGTACTGGCTTCATTGTTGAATCTCCTTTATCGCTTCCTTATTTTAAGTCCGCGGACTTCAGTTTTGGGAACGGGCAATTTATTGAAAGAAAGGGGCCTGGAAACAATACAGTGAAGGGACAGCTGGTCAGCGGGCTTGTTCCTTTGGACATGCTCAATCGAGCTCGTTGATTTGGCGTCCATTTTGAAAGTGTCAAACGGTTTCAAACTTGCTTCTTTGGAAGTTTGGAGATCGTTCATACATAATTATGCTTCTTGATAGCATCACAGGACCCTAGGTTGTTAGAAATTATTATTGCACTATCAGCCTTTAGTAATCGATCACTTCTCAAGTGTAAAGCAACCCTTTCGGGACGAGATGGAGACAGAAACATCGTGAGAAGCGCAAGCATTAACACTGGAATGTTCACAACACAGACCAAGACTGTATTACTAAGGTTCTTCGACACTCAAGATTTCACTGAAAAGAGCAGATAGCAAGGCAAGGTAAGTTGTCCTGGCTCGCCTTTTCTCTAACTTTTTAAGCTTAATTCCAAACTTGTTTATGATTAGTTCCAATGACTGTGTCAATTATTCAGTAACTAACATTTAAGTGAGTAATGAAACCAGCATTAACCGTTTAAAGTAAATTATAACTAAACAGATGTATTTATTTGGCATAACCTTTCAATACTAAGCAAGCAACGAGACCATGACGATGAAGATGATAATGTAAAATTATGTAAAGACTTTGGGGGTCTGAAGGAGTAGAGTTTCCTTGTTTTGTACTGGAAAATGGGAGTTTGGTCACTCGTACTGGGAATTACTAAAAGAAATGGAATTAAGAAAGAACATCTGTATAAAGTAAGCTTACATGTAATGTGATACAAACATTCTTATGAAAATTTTCACAGACTATAGAAGAACCAATAAACAGAATAGAAAAGTGTTAACAAGTGTTGAATTTACTAGTAGGCAAAGGTAATCTAGTCTGGTTCTATATTTTCAAGCTTTCCAATTCCCCGGGCAGTCATAGGGAACAAAACCTCTCTGCAATCCAGGTCATAAGTAGTGAATAATTTAATAGCATGCATGTATTTTTTGAAGCAGGTACAAAAGTTTATTTATGATTTTAAATTACGTGGGTTTTAACTTAAATGAACAGAGAATGAACAGACATTTTCATGAGTCTCAATGCATAGCTAATGCAGACCATGATTGAATTAGAATGTATTTTCATGTAAGTGCCAACATGGTTGTTAACATCTTCAGAGGTTCATACCTTTATCTGCACTTCAAAGAATGATTCATTTCATATATTACCATTCATTTCAATCTTTACTGTGCACTGCTCTTATGAAATTATATTATGGTTCTTGAGAGGATACAGTGCAGTACATACTGCAGGAAATTGAATACCTTACTTTTTGGGAAGCAAAGCACACAATCATGTTAGAAACTAGAAGTTGTTCTATTTGCACCATAGTTGTGTCATAAGTAAATCTAAGTTTTAAGGGAAATAAAATTTAAAGAAACAAGTTGTTGCCCATCGGGCAAGTTAAGTTCAAAATTCACTAGCTCGATAGCAAAATTCACTAGCCCCGGGCTATCAGACACTACTTTCTTTGCATGCTGCTTACTCTCTAATAATAATAATAATGTACATCCATTACTTTTTCACAGCACTTTACAACAATATTTATGGATGATACTTTTATAAAAATGCATACATGAAAATAAAAAAAAGATATACATTGTAAAACATTGAACTCTAATAATACAGTAAACCATTATTAATAAATTTAACATATATATATTATGCTTCAGTCAGTCTCCCCATTAATCACTCAACATCAAGTAGGGTTCTAAATGTCAATATAATTGCTTTTAAGGAAAGCCTTTAACTCATACTGGTCAAACATTTTGAATCTTTAACAGTCAGATGAATCTTATTCAGTTGTGTGAATTTGTAGACATTGAACTCATTTGCTGCTCAGGTTTTGCTCTGTTATTAATTCCCTTGTGGAAAATGCCTTATCATTTTTTCAAATTTTTAGTCTTGGTTTGTGAAAAGAGCCATGTGGGGAACCCTTTGTCAAGTAAAATTGTGCTGATTGTAGTAATTTGGCCATAAGTGCAGAAAAAAATATTATTAAGTAATAGCAGGGGGTGTCCTCTGGCAACTTAGGGGGTGTTTAAATGACACCGGGTTCGACTTTCACCCCGGAGCGAGTTCACTCCGGTTCCCTCTCATGGCTCTATATTTGTTTACATGATACCACCACAAAATGTCATGCCGGCGCGTGTCACCCCAGAGTGACTTCATCCCGGTTCTTGTACCAGGGCAAGAATTTCACTCTGGTACGAAATCTCACAGCGGTATCATGTAAGCACAAAAAGACCACCCGTTTCTGTGTGAAATCAGTCTGCCGGTGGACTGGAATAGGTAGCGCATGCATAATGTTTGTGATTTTGAATCACACGTGTATTTTATCAACATGAAGTGTACCTTCAAATAACGAGATATGAAATGACTCAGTCATAATGTAAACCCGACGCAAAATCAAAAAGTCATCCCGGTATGAGACTCGTGCCAGTGCAAGTTTTCTCATGTAAGCACCCCCTTACTGTACATGTACTTGTGCCTTTAGTGCCCGATTAAGTGTATTATCACTAGCCTACAAGTAATCTGTGTAGTTTACTTAAATAATACTTGCTTTCTATTTATTCAGCAGATCAGCATGGTATGGGATGTTGGTGACAGAAAGTCCTCTCAAAGCAAACAGGATTAATACATGTTAATTACAAGCTTTAGTCTTGTAAAGTGGTTCCAGGGCTGTCACTAAGGGCCATAAACCAGACTTTAAATTGGCTACTTTGAGCCCAATACTTTGCTATTTTGAGAGGAAACGAAAGGATAATTTATTAAAACACAAACAACTTACCACCCTTTCAATGTCCCGCTCACTAATTTCATTTACTCTCTAACAACTTGCAATTTCAGTGACAGCCTTGTGCATCTAACTTTTACATCATCAGTTTATGAAAATGATTTGTTGTTTGGATTTTTTTGTTAAATTTGACTGTAAACACTTCTGGGAGTGAAAGGACTAAGTCAAGAAACCATCAATGATATACATGTATTAGGCTTTCAGTCTTTTTATTTCTTATCTAAAATTGTTTAAGCTTTTAATTTGAATTATGCTAAATTATACTAAATATTTTCATTTTGGAAGAGACCATTTTGACCCACCATTACATTCATTTGTGTGTTAGAGTTGCTGTTTTTTTATCAAAATTTAACTTCATCAGTTTTCTTGTACCTTACATGAAAATACTAATAATTATTTTAAACTATAAAACATCTTAATTTGGTATAATACTAAGTTAAGATTTTTTTTTTATTATTTTTTGAGAAGACTGTTTTGACCCATTTGAAAAGTTTATATACACTGTATCTTCTTATTTAAACCTTACTAAGGTGTTGGAAAAATTTTCGTTTTTTTAATTTTTAATGTAATGACAAAAGGCTTCCATGGGAGAGGACTTCTCTAACTAAAGCTAAGAGAGAGCTTGATGAGGCTTATTCCAGAAGCCTCGAATCCAAAAGGGTACACCTGGTGACAAGACGCCCGCACCCAATGCCATCAACAAGACGCCGACCCACTGAGCCTCTAGAATGGGCAGTCAGGGCTGAGAATCCAGCCCCTACACCTGTCATCCGGCCATCTTCATCTACATGTACTAGAACTCCAAGTCATCCTACGCCAGCAGTTATACCACCCACCAGCACCCGTCCTCCTTCATCTGGAACTCCACCTACCCGCACCCGTCCTCCTTCATCTGGAACTCCACCTACACGCACCCATCCTCCTTCATCTGGAACTCAACCTACCCGCACCTGTCCTCCTTCATCTGGAACTCCACCTAACAGCACCCATCCTCCTTCATCTGGAACTCCACCTTCCCGCACCGTCCCCTCCAACAACTGGAAGTCCACCCACCCGCCCTTCTCCTTCATCTTGTCCAGCAAGAACTACAACTCCATCCCCCAGTACCAGTTCTGCCCGTCTGCCAGCAACAGTGACGCCATCCCCAGCACCCTTTCTTCAAGATCTGGAACTTCGTCCCTCTTACCTGACTGTAGCTCCACTCCCAAGACATCCAAACAAAAAAAAACTTTAAAGTCAAAAAAGGACGTGGCCCATAGGCGTTCTGCTTCGCCAGCTTATTGATATTTTTACAAGTACATTCTTTTTTTTAATTTATATTTTTGTAACAACTTTTTTTGCAGTGATGCTACCAAATAGGTAACAGTTTCTATTTTTACTACACTTGGGATTGCATTTTTTTTTATTTTGACACTTGTTTCAAGGCATTTGATACAAACATTGATACAAGAACATGTGTTAAAGTTTCTGTTCAACTTGTTTTTTAAAAAAAGAACGAAGTTTTCAACTTTACATATAGTGGTGCATTTCAAGAAAAAAGCCTTCAATATTTCAAGCAAGAATTAAATTATAAGACAAGGTATTCAAAGATTCTGCTTTAGGAATGAAGTTTTCAATATTAGTGGTAACTGATGTTATTTTGTAACAAGGTTTTCAATTTTGCATTTGTCTGTTACAGTTAGACTTAAAGAGATGATAGAACAAGATTTTAAATGTTTCTGTTCAACTTGTCTTTAAGATAAGAATGAAGTTTTCAATTTTACATATAGTTGTGCATTTTCTAGAAAAAAGGTTTAAATATTTCAAGCAAGAATTAAATTATAAGACAATTTATTCAAAGCTTCTGCTGTAGGAATGAAGTTTTCAATTTTACTTTATTTTAAGTGGTAACTGATGTTATTATTGTAACAAGGTTTTCAATTTTGCATTTGTCTGTTACAGTTAGACGTAAAGAGATGATAGAACAAGATTTTAAATGTTTCCGCTACAGTATGAAAATTGATTTAAGTACAAATGGTGACATATAAGAAAATGATTTTTGAACAAATAAAACAGAATTTGATTGAATACAGCAGATTGATTGATTTAACTGGCTCCTTTCCTTCCCAACGTTGTATTTTCTCATTTTATTTTCCCTCTAGGGTTTAAAATAATTATGCAAAGAAGAAAATAGCAGAAAATGTAATCATGTCTGTTGTTGAGCTTTGCCTTCCAGCCAATACATGAGCATGTTGCAACTTTACACCAGTTATACATTTAAATCTGGCTTACTAAGATGCCTAAACGCTTTATTTAGATGTAAAGGTGGCGTAAATGTGGAGTTTATACCAGCTATACGTATTATGTCTGTTGTCGCGCTTTTTCTGCAAGACAAGAGCATGTTAACTTTACATCACAGTACATATAAATCTGGCCTAAAGATGCCTATACACTTTATTTAGATCTATGTAAAGCTGGCGTAAATGTGAAGTTTATTCAAGCTTTACGCTGGCTTTTAGTCCACTTACAGGTGTTTCTTTACTCCAGCTTTACGCAAAAGTGTAAATGTAGCGTAAAGCTTAACTTTACGTAATGTAAAGGTCGTGTAAAGGTGTGTAAATCCAAACTTTACACCAGCTTTACGCTCACATTATGCTAACTTAAATTTGCCTTTTCATGCTGTGTAAGCTTAGCTCATTCTCTCGTGGTAAAAATTTTTCAGATGAGTAAGGGTCAGAAGACACTTTTATAAAGCATGGACTGGACTGGACTGGACTGGATTGGTAAAACATGGACTGGACTGATAAAACATGGGTTAATAAAACATGGATTAAAAACCATGGATTGATAAAACGTAGATTGATAAAACAATGGATTAATAAGCGTAGATTAATAAAAAATGGATTGATGAAATATAGATTGATAAAACATGGATTGATAAAATATGGATAGAAAAAAAATGGATTGATGAAATATGGATTGATAAACTTGAAACATGGATTAATAAACATGGACTGATAAAAGCAAGACAGTTTTTTCCCCATCAAAAGCTCCTTCAAGAACGATGCTACGTGTAAGTCTATTGTACCGTAACTATTAAAATGCCGCTAAAATACTCAAGCCTGCTTGCAATGAACGCGTGAGTGAGGGTTTCAGTGCTTTGGATAGGAATTTTCTGATGTGACGAACGATGTAAAGGTAGCAAAATGCTGCTGCACACGTCTTATTAATGTGAGCAGAGATAGTATTGTAAGCGACAATTCGTTTGAAGGTATAAAGTAAACTCTGAATGATTGCATGAAACTTCAGACTGTGAGTATTTGAAGGAGGTGTTCTTTAGTATTGATATGGTGGTCAAGAGACCAAATCGAAAATATTCAGATTAAAATGAAAATCAACATGTCTTTATTTATACTGAATAAATCGTTTGCAGTTATTTCAAAAAAACGTTGTCGGAAGAAAAGCAGAGAGTCTTCAAGCCACAACCTCAAGGTAATGTGCGAGCGGAAAATCATTCCACTAACTAGCCGCTGATTTTTTTCATAGTTATCATTTAAAACCAAACAAACAAAACGTAAAATCACGTTTCAGTAGAAGGGCACCCCCGATCGCCTGTTCCTGTCTTTGAAGAGCAATTTTGTTCAGCTATATTAAATAAGTATGCTGTAGTCGTGCACTGGGTCAAAGACAAAAAAGCATGATGCACGTGCAAAGTTGTTGCTATTCTAAACATGTTGATTTTTTGCCGTTCTCGTTTCCGTCGCAGTCTTATTTCCCTACCGTTTGATGGCCATCCAACTAACTATGACTTCAGAGTTTTCAAAAGTTTCGGAATCTCTCGCATAACGGTCCACTCTGTTCTTAGGGACATACGCAAAGTGGCCTCTACTCCATCTAGGGATTGCAAGTCATTAAATTATGAAAATCTCATACTACCTTACAGTCGTAGCTTAAAAAATCAACAGTGTGGGAAATTTTGAATCTGATTTGCGCCCAATGCACGACGTTTGTATGAAGATATCAGGAAGAAATATCACCATCGGTCCATTGGTGACCGTATTAACGTTGTTCCACTGTTTACCTAGTAAGAGAAATAGCCGACGACGATCGCGTGATCTCAGTTGAGACACGTAGTGTCTGATTACTATTGCACTCTGTAATCAGTCTAACAATTCACTGTTTCGGTCCCTTCGCATTCGGAATCTTTGCATGGACTGGATGTCTTCGATCTCTAGTCGACAAACAGTTCGCTGGTAAATTATTCACATAGCGAGTGAAAATGAGTACTTGAAAATGATCGCGGATCTTGTCCACCAAGAAGACAAAGACATCAATGGCGACCGCTATTAAAGCCAACTTAGCGACCCTCATTAATGCATTCCCATTTCCTAAATAATTGAGTTGGTTCTTCAGTGCAAATTTCAATCCAATTTTCATTTAGTCCTGATTCAAGAGCTAACAATTAGTTTACTGAAAAACACAGTAAAGGAAATGAAAATCCATGGGAAACCGAACCACGGGAGCCAAAATTCACGCTCAATTGAATTAAAGAACATTGTTCACATACAGATACTAAATTCTTAACCAGATAAAAGTTGTTACGCTTTACATCTTCATAAAATACCTTGAATTGTTTCAAATCTCGGTGAAATCCTTCGGTCAGGAAACTTTGGCGTGGCAGGAACGATACCTGTAGGAATTCATGCCAACAGCGCCAGCATAGCGGAGCCTTTCTTATAATAGCTCATTGATCTGATAGATGGCTGACACAGGCGCAAGAGGGGGCTTAAAAAAGGTGGAGGAACAATAGAGAGGAGAGGTCGTTACGTCACGTTGCCATGGTAGCAAAATTTTTGGATGACAACAAACCAAAACGTGGATTCGCACTGTTTCAAACTTCATCGATCTTATTTAATTTCATTTAATTTGTCAAATGTTGGCGAACTTTTCTAGGTTAAACCCGAAAAGACCGTATGTAAGTTTAGAAAAACAAAAACCAAAAGTTTTGTTTTGTTCTCACTACACCATAAATCGGGCGCGTGAAATTAGGAAACTGCATGTCGCGGTCGTGCAACAACGACTAAGAAATGTACAAAAAGCGTGATGCAGTCAGATGCACGTGCAAAGATGTTATTTTGCCAATCTAAACCTATTGTTTTTTGCTGTTCGCCGTCGCCGTTGCAAAAACTCCCTATTGCTGTCATGCAGAAATATTGCTACCATGGTAACGTGACGTCACACTTCTCCTCTCTATTACACCTTTTGCTGTTCATTACGAGAAAATACGCATTTATTTGCGTGAAACGGAGACCAACAGCGCGAAGATACATTCATTAGCGCGAAAAACGAACATTGGCGCATAAATCAGATCTAATAACGATTTTTGCATTTTAATCAACATTCAATAACATTTTTGGGCATTCATTTGCGTCATTCGACATACAAAAAAGAAAAATATACTTTCATTAACGCCGAAATTCGAGTCATTAACATTATCTTGAAAATCATTAGAGACAATGGACAAACATTTAAGTGCAAACGCTATTCATTAACATTTTTATGACACTGTTTGAAATTCAATAACATTCCTGGACAGCTTTAGAATGGATAAGACAAACATTAATGCGCTTGTACAATCAATTGAGCGTTCTTTACATTTAATATACAAAAATATATTTTCAATTAAACAAAACCAATTCCCCCACCCCCACAATTGGCCTGAATTTGTTTAAAGAATCACGCCGTACTTCGACACTGTGTGTTCGTCGATGGCTGCGGCTATACCTTTACCTTAGACGGCCGGAAGTCATGGTGGGGCGCGACAGGGAGTGGAGGGCGTACCGCCAAGTGTGCGGCCAACGAGGGCGAAACTTGACTATGACCATGGCAATCATACCTATCAAATGTTTTCCTCGGCAGCTGCTGGAGTAGTAAATACTCTGTCGGTTTTTCGGTGACTTTCTGGCACGGGCGAGGAAAAAATGGATCCCGATAAGTCGGTGGCCTTTGTGTATGATGGGGTGCCAGCCCACCTAGATTTGGCCATTCCCGCCCCATACGTACACAGCTTATGCTTCCCCCCTCGACATCGTTGAAAAGGATTTAAGTTGTCTGAAAGCGACACCAAAGGCCGACATCTCGAGTCCGGAAATTTAAAGATGTATAACAGGAATGCCCTAGCAATCCCACTAGCGGAGTTCGGAAACAACAACTGCAGTGCTTGAAGCTCTGCGCAGAAACATGACATTGTGACCGCAGCTAAATGTGCTAAGGGGTACCATTTCATGCAAACCTACCTCCCAAAATGTTTAAATAGCGAGGTTTTTGAGGGATATACATTTAACGGACTGAAATTCAGGCCAAATTTGTTTGAATTTCTATTGTTTAATTGAAAATCGATTTTTGTATATTAAATGTAAAGAACACTCAATTGATTGTACAAGCGCAGTAATGTTTATCTTATCCATCCTAAGGTTGTCCAGGAATGCTATTGAATCGCAAACAGTGTCATAAAAATATTAATGAATAGTGTTTGCACTGTCGCTATTGACTTTCAAGATGGTGTTAATGACTTTGATGTTGGCGTAGCCTCCCCGCAGACGTCCTTTGGGGTTCGTTTGTCACGCTTTCATTTCTCCCCCACGACAAACGAACCCCAAAGGACGTCTGCGGGGAGGCTAATGTTGGCGTTAATGAAAGTATATTTCTCTCTTTTGTATGCCCAATGACGCTTATGAATGCCCAATAGTGTTATTGAATGTTGATTAAAATGCAAAAATCGTAACTGAATCTGATTTATGCGCAAATGTTCGTATTTTCGCGCTAATGAATGTATCTTCACACTATTGGTCGCCATTTCACGCAAATGATTGCGCATTTTCTCGTAATGAACAGCAAAAGGTGTCAGTTAAACACGTGTAGAGGGTATTGGTAGTTTTCACTGTCACGCCATCAAAATTAAAAATGGAAACCTTTTAATACAGAAAGTCTAGAATCTGGGAAATGAAAGAAGATAAATATACAAAAAGCCTTGCCAAGAATCAGGTCTGTGCAATATTTCATATCCGAGATATTCGGAAAAAAGTTTTACTCACATTTATAAAACTTTGTACGGAGACACCATGTTAGTGTCCCTGTGAGTGGCACAAATATGGCCGCCGGAAACCAACAGAAACATCAGTTTTTGAGTTTTCCTACTAATGCATGATTCTTCGTTTGAGGAACTCATAAAGATTAAAGTGATATTTATTCTGAGACAAGGAATGTCTAGGTAGCAAAATCTCTCAACATCGGTAATGTTTTTAACCCTCATTAGAGTTTTCCTGGCCGTCAGCTAAATTCCGCTTCACACAAAAGCCTGAAAATTCAAGAGTCCGGCTGTGTTGAAAAACGAAGAACCCTTTTGAACCGAAAATTTGTTTGTATAAATATACCACATGAAAGTAGAAACTCAGAAGAAGCGATACTTTCTTAGTTTGAATTTTGGTGGCGTCATGTGAAAACCAACTAAATACAAATACTTTTTACGCGGGATGACGTCAGTCAGCCCGTGTCTAAAATTCGGTCGATCGTACGTATTTTTTCAAGGAACTCACAAATCGGCCATTTCTGATTTCCCCAGGGCCTCTGTTTCAAAACGAGGTTTTAACCTCGTTCAGCCATAGATACGAAAATGGTTTTTCATTCTCATGCAAATGAAACTTATTTTCACAAGAAAGAGTGTGCACCTACCCTGCGAACAGAGTCTCCTTCGATCTTGCTAGGTAAGTTGGGAAGAGGAAGGAACCAGAGTCTCTTCCTCTTTGAAACTTTTTATATCAAATGACGACAGCCAAATCCTGCTGTTTTATCCAAGATAGAAATATAGACATAAATAACAAAACAGCAAAGAGAAAAGCGACTCTTTGAGGTTTCTCGTTATTTCGGACGGAAAAGCCGTACTTCCTCAGGGGGTTTAAGGAAGAATCGCAAAGTCGTCCCCTGAAGAAAGACAGCTTGTCCGTCGGAAATATCTGGAAACCTCAAGTCGCTCTTCTCTTTGCTGTTTTGTTATTTATGTCCATATTTTCGCTTCCTCTTTAATTCCCGACTTATGTAGGAAAGATCAAATCGACTCTGCCAGCTGGGTAGTGTGCACCTGGCCTCATTTTGAAAGTGAAGATTTGTGGGAAGGAAGGCCTTATCGCATCACAGGCGGCCCAACTCATCTTATTATTAGGAGATGATACTAGTGACAACATGGTATGCCAGAATCTGGTATGCTGGGACGAGCTTTCGTTAAAAAGTCCTACAGGCGTTCCCTCGCTCTCACCCCCTACCTCACCCCCTCGCTATTTTTTCTGCTCACATCTCGATGCGTCTTCCCCACGATCTGAACGCCTGGAACAGGCTAAGTATTGATTATTATTTATTCACTGGCTTACAATCTCTAGATTCTTTGTCTACGAGAATGTTGGAATTTTCAACTCCAATGCCCACGCAATATATCTCGCTCAAACCCTGCTCGGTGTTTGCGCTTTAAATGCTCCTGGGACAACGATTCCAATCTCAAGCCTTCTTTATCTGTAACGTTTTCAGAAACTTTTTGTTGCAAAATAAACACCGACACTTGCTAAAAATGGTGAAAATTTAATAATCGCCCACCTCGAATAAGCGCTCACTCTCAAGGTCCAAAAATTTAATAAGCGAGCAGGACTGTTAATCGAATAAATATGCGGTATGTGACTGAGGGTGCCATTTGTGAAGTGCAGGATTTTAGAATGAAGGGTGCGATACTGTCAGGCCCAGGGGTTTTGTTAGGATTACGTTTTTGCATAGTGGTCTTGACTTCGTTTAAGTAAGTAGGTAAGGTGTGGCTGCTATGAAAAATAAACCAAAAAAACATAAAGATTACAAAATGATTGTTGTTCGTCACGTTTGTTCATTCCCAGAGGCTCGATGGTTTTGGCTTTATGTCTGAGGTGCGGCTCACGTGCTTTCCTAAGACAATCGCTTTCATACCTACTAACACTTAGAGGTATGGCTTAGCAGCCACACCTTACCACGTCATACCATGTAACTTCCGTTTATTATTTTATAGTGGTATATATTCCGTCTCAGTTCGTGGTTTTTTCTAATAAACCTGATGAAAACTGGTATTTGCCAGTAAAAATATTGTATTCTTGGCTTGCACGTGACGTCACCAATTTCTACTTTCACGGGCTATTACAGTACCTATACACCTTTACATAAAAAAATTGAAATTTTTGGTTCGAAAGGGTTCTTTGTTTTGCGAGAGAGGACGCTTGAATTTCCAGACTTTTGCGTGACGCGGCATTTAGCTGGCGGCCGGGAAAGCTCTTATGTGGGTTAAAAACATTATTGATTTTGGGAGATTTTGCAATCTAAACATTCCTTGTCTCAGAATAAATATTACTGTAATCTTTATGAGTTCCTCAAGCGAAGAATTCACTCGTTAGTAGGAAAACTCGAAAACAGATGTTTCTGTCGGTATCCGGCGGCCATATTGGTGTTCCTGAAAGGGACACCAACATGGCGTTTCCATACAAAGCTTTATAAATTTTGGTAAACCGTTTTTCCCAATATCTCGCAATTGAAATGTTTCACAGACCTGATTCTTGGCAAGAGTTTTTGTATATTTATCTTTTTTCATTTCCCAGATTCTAGCCCTTCTGTATTGAATGGTTTGCATTTTTATTTTTCATTGCGTGACAGTGCAAGCCGAGAATACCTCAGCCTTTTCACGTTGTTTGATCAGTCTTTGCAAAAGTCTTTTTTACTTTAAGTCTATTTTTATCTTTTTCTGACTGATCACGATCTTGTTTGATCCAAAGTTGAGCTACATTGATCGGTCACGGTTTTTGCAGTGGTTTTTCAAGCCTTAGTTTACATTATAACAAAAGTGTTCAACTCCCACAGGATTTTCTTGGTGCACCAACATGGCCGTTTTTTCATTGTTTTGAAACACTAATATGGCCGCCGTGACGTCATGTGACTGAACGCTCTATATTATGAACCTAAGATTTGCAAGTCGTTTTCTTTCGCTCGGAACAAGAGGTTTAATAGACTTTAATTCAAACTCTTGTCTTCAGAAGACCACAGGCGTTTTTCCCTTTTCGTGGCTTAGCCGCCATCGCGACAATTTAACTGAGTGTTGTAAAATACTGAGAACCATGCAATCACAATAGAGACTGCCAATTCAAAGAACCCCTCAGAAACAATTACTTAAGTGAGTAAAGGTGGATTTCTACTGTCGCATAATTTTTACGTAAGTAACGTAAGCACGTAAATTTTTGCGCGCGTAAATAAAACAGAGGCATTGCATGGAAGGTCGCGCAGAAACGTAAAAGTTGAACTTCGCTCGCCTTTTATAAATTACGTTTACGCGTGGCTTTCATATGATTGTCTATACTTTATTTACGCCCGGTAAAAAGTACGCGACAGAAGAAATCTACTCGGCTGAACGCTCAATTTTTGCGATTACACTAGAACTGTCACAAGTCGCCTTCATTTTATTTTCCGGCATGTAAAGCCTGATATTAAAAGGAGCTGCCGCCAAACTGAGTGAAACATAAAAAAAAGCGCTCAAAACATTAAAAGAAGGCCTAAATAACACAGGAAATACAAAAAGAGGGACAGATAGAAAAACTCGGAAGAAGATTAAAACGGATTACAATTGTGGTTAAGTTTTGAAAACCTCTTAGCCCAATTTTTTTTTTCAAAGCTCATTTTTGTTGAATGTAACATTTGATATAATACTGATGGACGTCTTTGTTTGACATGAAGCAGTGATTTTGTCATTCACAAGTAATTTTTCAAGTTCCATAGCGAATAGAGACGTGTAATTGACGTAATTAATATTATTAACAAAATGAACTAGGCACCAGTGACACATCAACCTCTTTAAGCCACCTTAAAGGGACAGTGTCCCGCTTATGCGCACGCGCGAGCGTCATCTGTTTTTTCTTCAAAAGACAATAGAACTGTCAAATTGACTCGACAAGATTTCCTTCCGGACCGCACCGCCGACAGAGATTTGTTGTTTATATTCTCAAGTAATATTTTAGACTTTCGAAGACGTCTTTCGTCTTATATAAAAATTTGGCTCGCGGTTCGAAGACTCATCGCGATTTTATCGCTAGCTGGGCCGCCTCGCGACCCGAAAATCTCGTTCCGCTCGCTTTAAAAACATATTTTCTAATTTGAAACTCGTGTCAGAGGTCAATCGCTCGAAGTCCAGTAATATCTGCCTGATTTGCTCGCGTTCTAGCCTCAAACGTTTGAAAGACATAAATAAAAATGCAATCTCAACGCTATGAATCATCACAAAGGTCAGTCAAGAACGATATTATGATTCATGTCACCAGTTTTTCAAAACGTGTAGCGCCTGTTTGGTCGATTTTGTCGGCCGTACGGAGATTCATTTAAAAGTTTACTAACGCGTCGTTACAAAACATTCTACTTCACGAAGCTACCCTCCACAAGATCTCCTCAGTCACATCAATGTCTCAACGGTTTCTTTCTTACAGTCTTTATTGTTACTGTTTCATTTCTGCGTATTCCTTTCACAATTATCTGAGCTTGTATGGAAGCTAGCAGAAGAAGTAAGCCTTCAATCGGCATCAAAAGTGCTTCCAATCTTTTGGTCCTCCGGCAAACGGCAATGAAAGTAACGCCAAAAAATCCAGATTTTGCCCAAATCGAATCTTAACAGGAACAATATATCATTGATCTATAATCCTGAGAAGTTTTAGTGTCGTATTGAACCCGACCAAGCGCGATGCAAACGGATTTTTCAAGATTATCTTACTCTCCTCGCATCTTTTGA
The DNA here is from genome assembly GCA_942486035.1 of Porites lobata. Classification (NCBI taxonomy): domain Eukaryota; kingdom Metazoa; phylum Cnidaria; class Anthozoa; order Scleractinia; family Poritidae; genus Porites; species Porites lobata. Next base: position 1,346,057 of record CALNXK010000143.1, on the reverse strand, counting down.
TTTCGCGACATCCTGTTCAAAAATCAAAGTTTGGTGCATGCGCAGTAACGGGATACTGTTCCTTTAAGTCATGATTGGTCTTGGTCTAACTTCTGAGATACTTCTCAGTCATTAAGAGTATTCAGAAACTCATTTTCCGGTGTAATGCACAACCAAACGAAATTACTCTCGGTATAGCACTTCTTTCGGCGCCTAATTAAGCACATTAAGAAAATAACTGAACATTGCTCAGAAAGTGTTTCGCTCAGAAAGACACCGCCAATACTGCAATCAGTGCTAGAACACGCGGTGTGCTGTTACAAGGCTTTCGAGGGCTGGTTAGAAATGCCAAACAAACAAAGAAAGTTAAAAATGAAACCCACATAATCTTGGACAAAATAAAGTGTAATATCAAATCCCCTTAACCCCAGAATCAAGGATGACTGAAGTCGCTGGAGATTCAAAACTGAGCCATTTTCGCACCTTTGGTTTGGAGGAAAAAAGGTTATGAGATTGTAGCTTCAAAAATAATAATACGGTCCAAAGAAGTACAGGGTTTTGCAGAAAAGCTGCGGTAATCATGCATGCGAGGGGTGAAGCGTTATCCTTGAAACACCGCTACAGGCGGATATATACCCCTTTCAGTTAAGAAACAATTGTGCCATCAAAAAAGCAATTTTTATACTGTCTATACTGTGATATAGATTTTCTGATTACAGCTCATATAGCGGTATAAGACAAAGAGAATTCGGTACAGACAGTCAAGTGTCTGAATGAGAAAGGAAAATCGTAAATGAAAGCTTTTAGTTTCAGGCGTGAAAATCGCGTAAACGCGTCTGATTTTTAAGGGATTTTGGCCCTGCTAAAATTTACCCTTTTTTGTGAGCTGAAGCGTTGGGATTTACCTAGAAAAGACGCATTCAAAAGTACTGACAACACCCAGTAGCTCATTAATTCTTTCGGGATACGAGGCGGTATACAGTCAGGCCCAGGGGATTTATTTAAGTACAAAGGTTCACCGACATTTTGACTGCCGCGCGGGAGTAGCCTTTGAGGGGAGGAATAAGAACGAGAATATATGCCATAGTTCATTTTGTAAAACTCACGTTAAGAATATTCTCAATTTGCAAAGGAGTTTACTGTAAAGATACTGATAACGACAATGATTGTTTCAGTTCGCGAACAATGACACATAACAGTTTGTGATTCGCTTTTGGCCAATTCAATCGTTTGTTATTTTTTCTGACCAATCAAATTTCGCTTCTCGCAACCGACGGACCAATCAGATGTTTCCCTTTTTTACAGTAAAGGAGAGTTAAGGCGTCACTTAAAGCCACAAACAAAACACTTTCATCAACTGTCGCGTGGAGCCGAACGCTGCAAGAAACATGGTTCGTTTAAACATGAAAGACGAAATAGAAAGAAAAACTCCACCGATAAACAATGGCTGTTTAAACGGGGACAAGAAGAAAACCCATTACAGGATTGGAGACCAAGCCGCTCGCTCAGAAATGAGGTCATTGCAGTTTTCGCTTCATGGGCGCAATCCGAACACAGAAATTGCGAGCAGCATCCAGTTGGCCCGACGAATCCGAGGGGTACAAACATGAAACAATAGACTCAAGAATGATCCAGGACTTATGGATTGGATTACACTCAAGCAGTAGATAATGTGAGCCGGATGATTTAAAGACCGATTTTTTCCCCGAGGAAGAGATTTGCTGGCGAAAAGTTTATCGATTGTGAGATTGCTAACTGTTACATCTACGCCGATCTTATTGACTTGCTGATTCAAGTTTGAAGTTTATGTTATAAGACAAAATCCCAGAACACTGAACAAATAGCTTGACATTTCGCTCAAGAGTTTCACATACCATATGGAAAGAGTTGAACTCAAAACGCAAGCACCATGTATCGCGCTTTTTCACGACTTTTCATTGTTTGGGCAATTTTCAAAGTCTTTGTTTCAAACCTAATGTGACGCTAATCAATCAGAAAGCTTTCTTTGCATTTCATTTTCCTGTTTTAAGATGTCTTGTTCGAGATAATGTTGAATAAAATTTCTTTCATACACACACTGAGTTGATCCTTTTGTTGTTGAGAAAGATAAAATTATATTCTGGGAATAAATATTTTACACTAAGCACCATGGCCAGATACTTGAGGATAGGTTTCATACATTCTTAGCAACAATTGTTAAGTATCGCATTCCCGTAGGCAACAACATTTCAATGTCTGTTGCTAAAATAAAACCACTCCAAGACAGCGGCAGTTTTTTAGGGGTAAAAAAATAAAACTATTCAATACAGAACACCAACAAATCTGCCTAGAAGTCAGGCGTAAACTGTTTATAAAGAAGCTATTTTGTTTGTTTTTAATTCTAAAGGGAATTTTAACAAGGTCTTCTTCCTGACTATTACAAACGAAACAGTCTAACTCTACATCGAGCAGTTTTAAAAAATTGTATTTTTACTATCTAAGCAAATATTACAAGTGAAATTAAGGGCGAAGCTCCATGCAAAAGCAAGCAACCTTGACTGATTTCAATGGCCCTAGGTGTCCTAGCAACGAAACGAAGAAAAATTCTTTTAAAATCGGCGCGAACAACGCTTTTGAAAATGAGCGAACGATTCTCTGTAAAGTGACAGGCGCGGAAAGAACCAGGCTCTGGCGCGGGTAAACAAACATTAAAGACAATCGATCCATTTACCGGCGGGAAAATCAACAGTGTCCGCCAAGCGCGGGTGATACGCATGACACAAGCCGCGGTTGCTTGTAGCTGGTGCATCCAAATGATGAAGAAAATAAACAAACTCACTACGTCTGTAGTAACATGGTGTCAAGAACTTAATTAAAATTTATTTTGCCACCCTTAATAAATGACATATCTTGACTAATTTTGTATTTTACATTTAGCGATTGCAATCTCCTTGTTCCACAATCGACGGAATCAGTGCATGGTTGTCAGAAAAACCAGTCACACAATCGCACGATCCTTGGCGAGGATATCATAAACTGTACGCTTTCTCTCTAAGTCGTAAGCTTAGCTCAGGTTACCTAGCAACCAATTAAACGAAAAGCGTGGAATTCACACCTCAAACCTTTCGGGTTCGAGTTTCGAGACCAAAAGCTTTACTCTCCGATTGAGTTAATAACTTCTTTTTTCTATTTGGGCGTGTTTGATGAAAATACTGCGACGGAGTGTAACCGATATGAGCCATAATCTTCTAGCAAATCTTCCTTGTACTTCTTGAATTCATCGTATTTCATCAAGACGCTACAAAGAGAAAATGCAGGCGATCAATAGAATCGAAGGCATTAAAATCATCATCAACAACAACTCTTCATTACAAAATTCTCCCTGCAATTTCACACACGGAACCCCTGGGTACTGCACAAACAGTGTCTTATTGGCTGTTTACATGGAGGAATGAAGATCCTAGAAGGAGGATCACCCGACTATTGTCCTAGCGCAATATGTTTTCTGTATTCGGTTTACATGCAAAGGGTTTTACTTGTCGCTAGTACTAGGAAGATCCTAGCACCATATAAACTGCCTTCGCTAGAAAGATCTTAGTACTTGGGACAAACAAGACAAACATGGTGGCGGGTCGTTTATTGGCTAAAAACGGCCGGCCATTTCGTTTGGCGTTGGCACGAGCTGATAATTGTGATATTTCTTCTGAAAGGTAGTTATTAACGCCAGTAAAGAGAGCAGAAGGGCCCAAATTTCACTTCTGTTTTTGTCGCCCGCCATTTCTAATTCTTTCTCCAACCTTCTCTTCTGGGACATTACACGGACCGAAATTTCCGCATGTAAACCCTTCCTCCCTTCATGTAAACAACCCTTAACCTCCTGTAAGTGGGTACCGTTGAGATCAGAAATAATTGCTTCCAGCTCGCGCTCTGCTCTCATTCCCACCACCCCACCTCTTGGGCTTCTCGCTTGTCTCCAAAAAAAAAATTGTCGTGAACTCACCAAACGGATCAGAACCAAAAGGATTGCTGAAAGGGTCCTTTGCAGAAGAGCTCAAGTCTTTGCTGTCTGTGGTTTTCTTAGAATCTGAACTACTTCCAGATGGTTTGAAGGGATCTGAGCTAAAGAAGTTATCTGTCGAACTCTGTAAGAGACGTAAAGAGGTAAAAAATTCCTTTAAAAGGTTGTAACAAATTCACCGCATCGAAATTTCATCAGCACGCCTTTTTTTGATATCAAGAACGCCTTCGAGATTTAATAAATCCTGGCCTTCTTAACGGTTAAGTGTGAAGAAAATCACTTTGGGGCCGTTTAAACGAGGAAAAATAAGACGCGTCTTACATAGGACGTGACTGTCCTAAATAAGACTCAAACTATCCCGTATAAAGGGGACATTTCGTGTGAAATTTAGCAAAGACGCTTCTTATCTAAGAACAGCCCCTACCTGTTCTTCGATAAGACGCGTCTATGCTAAGTCGCGGCTTAATGTGCCGTTTATACGAGATAGTTTGCGTCTTATTTAGGACTCGTCTCATGAAAGACGCGTCTTATTTTTCCTCGTATAAATAGCCCTATTACGTCGACTGCAAATGTGAAATCAAATAGAAAAACGGAGAGCGCTGCTCTGCCAATGAACTTTGAAAGTGAAGAATGATCATCGCAGTAAATTTCCAATTTGGATGAAAGTGAAGAATGATCATCGCACTTACCTTGCTACTCGGGAATGTACTTTGAAATGGATCCATAGCAAAAGGATCTGATTTCGAAGGTGAAGCGGATAATCCTACAGATAAGAAAAAATAAGTACACATCACATACTGATTTTCTCAAAGCCCTTTACGAAATAGCGTAGTGAAAACAAAACGAAAGCAATTTCATCTGGCCAATCATAAAACGAGCAAACAATCAAATAAACCAATCAAAACTCGCGACAGATACAATAAACAGGAGCTAAGCCCGGGAGGCACGTGCGCATGAGTGAGAATGTCACATGTAGTTTTGGTTTAACTTCTGACTGGTCTAGAAAGTAGCGCGTGATTTTTCAGCCAATCATAAGTCAACTGTGTGTGGAAAAAGGAAAAGTGCGCAAGCACGATGATTAAAAAGCATATCAAGGCAAAAGTAAAGCAGCCAAGATTTACCGCGTCTGAAACTCGAGACTTACCGTTCGATATTCCTGTTGCAGTGCCGTTAGCCTCGCCACTTGCTGGTAAGTCGCTTTTAAAGGGGTCACTCTTGAACAAATCTTCACCCTGACAAACGAATACGAAAACTTAATATGTACACTTTTTGCGTCCTTTAATGAAAACAAATTAGACTACTAGAATTTGGAATAACATTCCCGACGTGACTTCCACAACAATAGTGTAGAAGCAAACCATGCCGCTGCATTGAAGTTCGAAGAGCTAGCGTACTGTAGGGAAGAATGTTTTTGCACGACCAGCGGTCAAACGGTCAAAATGGCGTCAAATTTTGTTACTCTTTTGTCATCATAATAATTGGCCATAAATGCATCGTTTCATCGTTTCATCGTTTTCGAGGTAAAAGCTCCTACGAATTTTGCAGACGTAAGCGAGGCAAAGAGGGCTAATTAACATAAGAATAAAAAAGGTAGTTTTGGAGTAAGGTGTTTAGCTGGGAAAATGTTTTGGATAAAACTATTGAAATCAGCCATGTTACTAGTTTCTCACCTCAAAAGGATCCGCTGTAAACGGATCTGCGAAAGAGACGCTTTTATAATGAAATGGGTCTGTCTTGAAGGGATCGTCCACGTGAAAGGGGTCGTTAGATTCTGAAATAGAAGAGACAGTTCATGCTTATTCGCTTTTACTTTCAGTAACAAATGAATATAACGTCAGAGCTTGCATACCTTGTCAAGGAGCGATTTTTCTCACGATTTTTAATGATTAGGAAGTGACCAAAACACTTCCATGCAAGGAGGGAACTCTCATGTTGGCGTTTGAGAATATTGGCTTATGATTTGCAAATATCGATTTCGAGACAAACACGAATTTGTGAATGACCGCCAGCCATTTAACTAGTTTATCAAAACAAGTGAACAAACAATTTTCATAGCTCAGGGAAAAGAAGCAAACGCGGGAAGCGACACGCTTGGGTTCTGTCCTCTTTGACGTCATCCGCTTTTCGGCAATCTGAAAGGTCAATCCAGCACGGCATTTTCCATATTACGGTTGCTTTTAGTGAGAAAACACTGGAGGATGAACACTGATATTGAGACTCTCGGGAGAAACGATTTTAAGGACAACTGGATAGGACTCTAAGACATTACAATGGCTTAGAAAAAAAAAAACCGTCAATCATTGAAAACCATGGCGCACATTGGAGCTTACCTGCTTCTGAGGAACTAAATAAATTTTCTTTACTCTTGAAGGGATCTGAATCCTAAAAGAGAAAAGATTTAACTTTGTTTCATTTGCTCGTTAAGTCTTAGCTAATCAGGAGAAAGAATAGTCCAGTTTCGAATTGAAAATTACCGCTGAATAAACATTAACGACACATTCATACAGGGTTAGCCTCGACGTAAAGTAAAATATTCAGAAATTCTGGCAAGCAAGTGTTTGAAATTTGAATATACACAAAAGACAGAGTAATAACAGGTCTTTTTCTCGTTGGAATTTGTGAATATATTACTTCAGATTGAGGCTAAGGCTGTAAAAAATGCGTTTTCACTTCTTAAATTCAGCGGTCATAGCGAACTCGAAAATGGACCATTCAAAACAGCACTGTAGAACTAAATATACCTTAAAATCGTCCACAGCTTCATCAACTCGACCAGATCCAACACTAAAACCACTAATACTACTAACGGGACTGCTTCCTGCCTACAGAAAAGCAAACAAAGAAAAATTTAAGACACCACCTTTTTTATCGTTGAGAATGGCTAGCTTTTTTAATGGCTGCTTAGTCAGACACAGTTTAAATTAACCAATCAGAGCAAAAACGGATCTAACGCCAATACTTAATCTTATTCAGTGGCGGACCCAGGGGAGGAGCCCGGGGGGCCCGGGCCTCCCCCTATTTTTAGACCAATCTGAGGCCCGAGGACCGCCCCCCCCCCCTCCGCCTTACGTCAGGGTCTAGATGATCGCCCCTCCCCCTCCCCCTTATCTAAAGGTCTGCATCCCCCACTGGTATTATTCCGCCAATAGAAGAGGTTTCATTTTCTCCTTTCAGAAAGCTTGGTTTTCTTTATTACTCAGCGTAGTCTATCGAAATGAAATACTGCTGCCCTTTTCTACATGCGTTGAACGAAACTGTAGTTCATTCTCGTAGCTTACCGTCGCTCTAACGCTCATAGCGTCCGCTTCAGAAGGAGTCGGTGTCATATCAAAGGCATCATGAAGTGGCGTAAAATCAGGAATAGGGGCGGGACCACTGGCCACGCTATTTGAGTTCATCAGAGAGTTGTAATGCGCAATATTGGCGTTTAGACTATTGTTCGTTTCTTCCAGCGTTGACACCTTTGATCTAACCTACAAAACGAATTGACACTATCAACAATAGATAAGGAACAAAAATTTACAATCAGGCGAGAGTGACTTCATGGAGAGAAACGTTTGTATTCAGGACTGTCGCGAAATGAGTGTGATTATATGGATTATTATACTACTACATGAGAAATTTCTGCAATTTGATTGGCTTAGAGCAGTGGTATTTCAGGTTAATTTGAAATACCTACATGTGAAAATTACAAACCTTTTGCTGGTAGTAGTATAAACAAATAATAGCATGGTTTGTATATGACATTTGGCATAAATACCACTCGTGATATTTCAAAATTGTCCCAAATTTCACTCGCATAACGGCTCGTGAAATTATGTGTAACAATTTCGAAAAATCACTCGTGGTATTTATGCCAAATATCACTACAAATCATGCTATTACCCATAAAAATAACAGAGACAAACACTACAGAAGCAAAGAAAAGCATTTTGTCTCCAGAAAATGTTCCCTCAAAACAATGCTTAAAAACAAACTCATAACAAAGCCACTTAGAACAAATCCTTTGAATTATTTCTTAAAGTTCGATTTACAAACTGCTGACAAACACCATTATTATAGTTTCCTTTTTTTTTGTAATCTTACATCTGCGTTGTGCAAATGCAAGATAATCTCTTTCCAAATACTAGTGCCTGTAACTCCTACATGACAGTTAGTCTTTCAACAAAAGCTGTGACTTCTGCCAGTAACTGAACGAGTCAATAACTGGAGTGAAACGAATTGTTCCTGAACCAAGTACTGATCTACTTGAAGTAATGATTTTGTTGATAAGCAGGTTATCTCTGGTCTCCTTCGCGACCGCTCAGGAGGGAGTCACGCAAAGCTCCGGGGAGAATGCGTGACTCCGGCTCGAGCGGCTGCAAAGGAGCCTGGGGTACCTCTACTTCAACCAGAGAGGTTTAATTCCACATGTACACATCTCCCACCTAAAATTGCCCTGTTGTGATCGTTACCTGTGATAACTCTGTCTGAACAGATTTGATTTGTTTTTGTACAGCCTCCAAATGTTCTTTACTTGATTCGATCTGTTAAAAAATAACAAGGCATACAATTTCGGTTTAAGTTACTGCGTCAGTCATTTCCTTTTAAGAAATAATAGTTTATAAAGGAATTTGTAGAAGAGAGAAGAAGATAGCACCTTCTCCCAAAGTGACGAGAATAAAAAGAAGAAAACGGAAAGAAAGAAAAAGAAAACAGAGCATTTCCCCTCATTTTATAAGGTCATTATTTCTTACTTCTCGTTCAAGCTTCGTTTCATCTTCTCTCAACTTGTTTAATTCGTCTCTTGCTTGACTTAATTCTTCCTCTTGGTGCTTGAAAATAAGAAAAAAAAGGAAAATTTTTACTAAAAAAAATAATTTTCGATCGCTAGAAACATTTTTTCCCCTAGAGAGTGGGGCGATTCTACTTACCAGGGCGGACTGTCTTGAAGAGGCAATTTGCGCTTGTAAGCTGTTTATCTAACAAGAAAAACAGAAAAAATTCACTTTATCGAATTTTGTTTGGAAATAGAACTGTTTTCTTCTGACAGCTCTTTAAGCCATAAACTTCCAGCTGTTTAGTTGTTATTCACTACCTAGTTGCGTGGAAGAGGTTCGAAGGCGTGAGACGGGGAGGAGAAAATCAGATGCGAGAAAACACGAAGGACGCGCGTGAAAACGAATGGTGCATAACACACAGGTGAATCATTGTGGCGACCGTGAATGCCATGAAACAACCCTGAACTTGAATAGTCAGTCAGACTCACGCCCAAAACACTATCCATTCCTGATATTTGTTATTTTCCTTTTGTCCTATGATGTCTTTTGTGCAAAAAAAAAACAAACAAAACAACAGCAACAGCAACAACAACAACAACAACAAAAAGGTAAAGGGAAGGCTCGTATCAAAGGAAAATACTCACAGTTTTTGTTTCTTCGTCACATTTTTGTTTAGCATCCTTCAGCATCTCTTCATATTTCGCTTTCTGGGAATAAAAGAACAACACCCATTACTCTCCTGCACCGTTCATACCACAATTATACGTTTTTGACTGCAAATAAATCGTTTTGCACTCTCTCTTAATTATATTCCCTGCTAGAAATGCGCATGGCGCCAAAAGCGAGGATTGTCGCATGCGAGGTGCGTGAGCTTCAAACATCCGTCAGGACACAACACATCAGCAGAAAAAAACATCTTTCATTCTAACCTCCTTATCCAACTCATCAAGTTTGCTCTGAGCGTCCGCCTTCTGTTTCTCTAATTCTTGGTACTTTACTTTGGTTTTCTCCAGCTCAGTTTGTAGATTCTGTGTCCAAATAAACAACAGATAAAGTAAGTTTTCTGCATATCCATGCACCATTCTCTCTTGGTACAACCTTGTCTTTCCTTTCCTTTCTTTCTAAGTCCTTAGACAGTTAAAAATTAAGTATGTATGGTTTTAACGTCTATCATGATGCTGCTGATGACGATGAGGTCTCTTTACCGCGGCAGGATTAGCTCAGTCGGTAGAGCCGCTGAGCGGAAGGTCGCGGGTTCGATTTCCGAGGCCGAGCCAACAGTCAGGGTCTTAAAATAACTGAGAAATGAAGGTACTGCCTTTGCCCTGCAAACGGCTAGACCTTCGCATGGCTCGGATGACTTCGTAAAATGGCGGTCCTGTCTCTAGAAGGAGAAGTAAAACTAGTGTACTCAATTAGCACTTCCGTGCTAACTATATTGACACTCAAATGAAGTACAGTTTTGTATGATGATGATGATTGTCATTGTCACTGTACTTCTCCTCCTCCTTGTCCCCTCTGCAACCCATTTTTACCATATTCATCAATGCCATAGTCATCGACATCATCATCATTAGGGCTATTCATACAAGGAAAAATAAGACGCGTCTTACATAGAACGCGAACTTTCCGAATGAACGGCACATTTCGTCGAAAATAAGACGCGACTTAGCTGAGACGCGTCTTATAAAACGCGTCTTAGCTAAGACGAGAAAAACTTCGAATAAATGACCTTCGCGTCTTACATAAGACGCGAACGCATAGTACGCATGCGTTAAGTTTTGGCGCGCCATGTTGGACTGCCGTTGCTACGGGCAATATTCACATGAAAACGAGTCAAGAACAGAAATAAGACGATTTATACGAGCTGTTCTCGTCTTAGATAAGACATGCTCGTGTAATTGTACAGTTCGCGTCTTATTTTTCTTCGTATAAATGGCACCATTATGTCTCTCTACGCTAGAAGGCACTTAAGGACATGTTGTAACATCGACGTGTGTGCAAAATGTTCACAAGATGGTTCTACTGTGTACGGGAGTTCAATGGAGACTACTTAGTGAGTAAATGGATACATTAAGAAACCCCATTTTTGGCAAGATGTCTTAAAAAGGAAAAGTTTGCAGCAACCGTTATAAATGGAGAACGGTCACGAGATCGCTTTGCAGTAAACAACAACAACAACAACAAAACTTTATTGGTAATGGTACAGTTTACCGTGAATGATGTTTTACGCCACTAATGTTGCATCAATATCGAGCTATACCTGTATTTCTCCATTTCTTTGTCTAATCATGTCCTCTTTTTCTTCTATTTCACGCTGTAGATTGGCTTTTTCTCTGTTAAAGAAATAACATGCACATAGAACAGTTTAGTATTAATTTTGATCATTTGCTAAACCACAGAAACAAAACTTATAACTTGCCTCCCTAATTCTTCAATTTCTTTGCTTATTTTATCAAGCTCTTTGATGGCGCTAAAATCATTCAGGCTTGAAACAACGCTTCCAGCAGCTGTCCCGTCCTGCTAAAAGGAAACCACAACAAGCCTATTTAATATTTATTCAAAGTTACAGTCTAAAACTTGTATCAACCTTTTGTCTTTTACCCACAAAACTGAGTTTATGTTGATGACGTCAATTACGTAAACAAGGCAAACGCACCATGAGGCGTCTGTAAAGCTTAACACGGTTAGCAATGGATCCCATTGGCCTAAAACCTCTTGGACACCTTAAGAAGCATACACATTCTTCTGGCTTTGGTTTCCCTTGTGCTGTAGATAAATAGTGTAGAAGCAATGAGAAATACTACGTTATGTAAACTTCGAAAGGTATCCAAAGGGTTTCGGGCCGATGGAATCCAATGCTAACCGCTCAACACGGCACTCGGCAACATTTTGCATCGATTCGTTGCTGGGACCCATGGCCGGCTACAGTAGTTCCCTCGCCTGATCAAACCATAGATACTGTTGTGGTGACGAAGATTTGGTTGCAGTGACATACCACATAAATCTACGCTGGAATAATTTTGTGCAATGAGTCGCAGAGACAAAGTAACCCACCGTGTGTGCGCTTGATACGATCTGTCCCCACTACAAAATCAAAACCGACCAATGAGAGAGCATCATTCATGACCCTTGATTCTCGTGACCCGCCGCAGTGTCAGTACACACGACAAGGTTTTCCTGATGACTTGTCGTCGCAGCACGCCGCCGATCCCCGCCCATACCTGGTGATTCGTTTCCCATTCCACACCCCTCCCCAGATTAACACTAACATCTTACAGTAACACCTACCCTGTCCTCCCCTGTGGCCGTGGGCGTGGAAGCACTTCCATTTCTCATTGAGGGCGGTACCATCTCTGCACTAAGAGTCTGTGGTGGATCGACTCCCATGACTTTTTGATGAATAAGGTACATGGCCAACGAAAACTGTTCAGAATTCAAACGTCCTTGGTTTGTCACGTCACAGAGCCCCCTTAAACAGAGATTAAAGTAATTAGGTGGAGTACGATCGTCCGTGTGAGCGTAGTCCTGAATTGGACTGATGTTGACAGTGACTGACGTTTCGACAACCTGTGCGGTAGTCATCTTCAGAGTCACTTTGACTTGGAAGACGACTATAGCACATGTACTTCCGAAATGAATCCTAGGTTCAAACCTTTCACATAGATTAAAGTGTTAATTACGTATTTCAGTAGTTTTGGGTCACAATAGGCCCTTTTCGAGTTCCAAAACCCCTCAGAAATCTTTCCCTCAAAATCTTTCATGTGACGTTGCCTTGAATGAGAAAAGAAATCATTTTCATAACAGAATATGCATTAGCCCTCGTTTTGAAAAGAGGGTTAAGGTACAGAAATGGTCTATTATATCACGATATTTTCAGTTACACTAAACAGGAAGAATGTAGAGACGTAATCCTGGCAAAATTCAAGGGAAAACTGTTTACCAGCATTTCCCCACAGTACTCCTCACTATGGCATAAAACGTGGTTCTAACTGTTCAGTTTATGAATGAAACTAGAATTGGGAGTCTGGGCAAAGTAAAGGTGTTTTCAAACATTGTAATTGACAATAGAAAATTGAAAAGAGAGCCACCCGGCTTTAAACAGCATAGCTTCTCAAAACGCGCAAAAGCGACAAAAACCTGGATTCTTGCATGGGAAACTCCTGAACGTGGCAGTAGGATGCACAACTCGTCCCCAGGGCGCTTTTCACTGGCTTTGGAGGTGTGATCCCACCTCCAAGGCCAAAGCCAGGGAAAGCGCCCTGGAGACGAGGTTGTAGGACGAACAATGACCACCTGCAGCATTTTTAGGGCTAACGTTAGGTTTGATTGTTTGCAGTTTAGCAGAGAACAAAAAAGGAAGACAACTATCTTACCAGATGTGAGCAAGCACTTGTTGCGGAAGTCCGGATGCCATAAATATGTTTTTAACTTCCTCTCCTGTAAGTCAACAAAGAAGGAAAATTGGGGTGTTTCTTGGTGTAATTTGCGGAAACTAATGTTTGTTAGCTATGATGTTGTGACGTGGAACTGGCTATTGGTCTGAGTCTTTTAAGTCCCCTGTATTACGTTACTTGTTAAGGCCTATCATCAGTAACATTAAACAAACTAACAAAAATTTGCTACTATAACGACGGTCTTCTCTTTGAGGTGGAAAAATCAAGTTCTCAAAATTATGAATACTATGAAGACCTAGTGAAAACCAGATTGTCAGAGACAGAAGCAGAAGCAGAAGGACAAACTGATCACAAGGCTCGCCCCTACGAGTTGTGATTGGCTTAATCTGCCCCTTTTGTTTGGGCCTTTGACTACCTCCAGTTTTCACAAGATCCTGAACTGCGGAGTCGTAACTGGAAGCGGAGAACCGCTTTGAATGGATCATGACGTTTATCGCCTCTGATTACGACTCCGGCTCTTCGTTGTTAGACTTTCTTAGGGTTTCGTCAAGCATTCCTTGGAGGATTGCGTGACGAGCCAAAAGAACAGGGAGTTTTAGCATCGACGACGACGACGGCAGCGAAAACGTCACTTTTAAAATGAATTAGCGTTTTTTTTAAAATTCCAATTCGTTGCAAATGTCTAATGTAGGCAAATTTCACTAAAGTTTATATCTTGGGGACTGCACTCAAGGTCAGAAAAAGAACGAAAATTTCGTCGTCGCTTGTGTACGTCCTCCTACAAAAAAGCGTGATGCACGTGCAAACTTTTATTGGTCTTCCAAAACAATGAAACGGCGGCCATGTTGGTGTACCAAGACAACCCTGTGGGAATTGAACTCTTTTATTATGTAAAAACTTTCTTTTGTCCGTATAAATTAGCATAGATGCTGGCCACCTGAGTGAATAAGCTCTATTGTTTTCTGACGTTATCCCGACCGTCGTCGTCATCTTTGCTAAAACTCCCTAACGTCCTGTGTGGGAGTCTACTCATACGCTAATGAGACTAATGAAAACCAGCCCTTAAGTATTGATCCATGTATACTGTTCTCAGGTCATTTCACGGTCCTTATGCATTGGCATTCCCTGACCCTTTGACGTCATAGTTTTGCAACGCTGCCCGCTAACAGATTTTTGGCGGGAAAAAGTTTTATTTTTAGATGTCATGTGAGCTCGAAGTAACCAATGAGAGAGCATTCTGTTTGGGAAAAAAATGAACTATACAACAATTTCTTTTACCAGAAACAAGTCCATCAGCATCCTTATCAGCCTGCTTGAACATGGTGTCATACCGTGACTTGTCACTACTTGTTACCACCCACGGAACTTCTTGAGAGGTCTGCAAAGTATACAGCAAGTCTGACTGGTACGTCTGAACTCTTTAGGTAACAATGAACCATTGACATGTTAAACTAAAAATGGCCACGTATCACGTGTCTTCTTCCTCGTGCATTTGCCTCGCTCGTTCGCTCGCACGAGGGACTGCAATCAGTCTATAGCTTCAGCTTCTTTATGTTTTTTACAGAGACAGCTTACACCACTAAAAAACACACTCCTAACTTTGTTAATCGTTGCTAACCATATGATACACCATAAACTGTTGCTTACATGCCCTGGGTTTAGCTTTGTAAGGGTTTTAGAGGGCTTATAAACGAAGGGGCTACTATCCAGGGGAACTTATAACCAGAATAGAAAAAATGCTTCAAAACAAGCTATAGCAGCGCTGATCAAAATTCGTTATGCATTTACTGTTTGTTTTAATTACATGTAAGCTTTAAAGCGTCATAATAAATCAAATTAATTCATTTCAATACATTTGGAGGATGTCTTGTATCTGCAGGGCTCATATAATCGCATACATTTTTTTTGCTCACAGCTAGATAGGCCTATAATTAAGACGGCTTGTACGTGGGGGAGCTTATAAGCGTTAGCTTACAGTTGACTGAGATAAAATATTGTCTAACAACTCACTGTAACAGAGAGAACTGAACTACTCATTGAAGGAGGGGTGTGACTCTGGGGAGATGGTGAAGAGGGGGCTGATGATGTCAGCTTTAACTTTCGCTTTGAAGGAGGAATGAGTTTGCCATGGAGTGTCAGTGGTACAGGATCTCCCTCTAAGGCACGGTAAACAAGGTGCATGGCCTGTTACAAACATAAACAAACAAACAAACAAATCAGAAGGAGTACATCCATAAGATGGTGTATTAACACTCTAAAAACTCTCCTTATAGACAACTGATACTCCATAATCAGCGGCAGGTCCAGCCCTTCAGATTGGGGGGGGGGCCTGGTCACCGAGAACCTGAGAAAAGGGGGGGGGCGGTCTTAAACAAATTTTTTTTGGCCCTTCAGGCCCCTCCCCTGGATACGCCACTGATAACATTAATGACATCGCTATGTTGTAGACAGTTAACTAAGTCCCAAGGATCCCAAACAATTCCTAATTTAGCTCTACAATACAAGCATCTCTTTATTGCAAGCGGTTTACTTAGCCCACAGAAGCCTAGAGGAACATGTGACAAAGCGCTTAGAATGAATCTCTTGGTAAGAGGCCAAAAAAACTGAAAGTCATACAATCAATGTGAAAGGCTTTGAACCCAGGATTCATTTCAAAAGTAGGTCGAGTTTGATCGTCCGGGTGAACGTAGTCCTGTATAGGACTGTTGTTGTTGACAGTGACTGACATTTCGACAACCTGTGCAGTAGTCATCTTCAGAGTCAAAGTGAGTTGTATACAATCAATATTCAACGAACACCTCTGTACTTGCAGAGATTTGGCTCTATCCACCTGGCATCTGTATTAAGGAAGTGACACTAGGCTAACCCATCCTATTGTGGACAGCTGATGTTTGAGCAGAAGATAACTCTATAAGATGGACAGTCCTTAACTGAAAAAAACCTGGCTCTGTCCAGCAGTGTTAATGGTAAGATTTGTACTGTTTTAGGTGTGATATACTAGCATATCGTTTAGAGTAGCCTCTTTCATTCTTACCACAGCAAACTCATCATTGTCTAACATGCCATCTTTGTCAATATCAGCCAGCTCCCAGACTCGACCAAGTACATCAATAGGAAGCTTAGAGTTCAGTAACACCTGAAGTTGAACAAAACCACAGAATTATAATATAATCAAGGGCCATAGCAAGCCACTGACTGCCACATACGTAGACAACAGTAATCATTAAGTTCATATAATATATCAAACAGGACAAAGAGTTATTAGGTGTGTTATTCTCAGACAGATGCAGACAGATACATGTTTTACATCTTAAAACACGATTATTGGTGAAACTATATAACATAAATTAGAAACTTCTCACTTACAGGTTTGACTTTGTCGCCTGGGAGAAGTCCATTAACAGGTTTTAGGCCCTAAAATAACATGCCAAATGAAAATAACTTTAGATAATCAATCCTTTCAACTTAAGACCAAGTTACAGTAAAATAATCGGCGGATGAAATCCTATGGTGTTATCATAATCAAATGAAAAATCTTGACAGAACCTTTGCATAGTATTTTTTACTGTTTTTTCTAATTTTAGGGGCTTAGGGGAGGGGTGGGCAGTTTCTCAGAAACTTATAATGATTCAAGTTTTCAGGACAACTGGCTTACCTCAAAAATGTTGTCATACTTTGCCTTTTCAGCAGCTTTTACAGCCCAGAGAGTGCTCTCTTGCGGGGGAGGGACAGCAGGGGGCACAAGTTCCTGGAAAAATTGAAAAAAAAAACCTCAGTAGTAGGACACAATCTTACTGTTTTGTTTTGTTTTCTTTTTATTTAATTCCAAATAATTCCCTTGACACTCTCACGACAGCTAATGTTATGACAGTTTTGCTCTTTGACTGTTTGCCACTGATTGTACATGTATTAAGCCTCCGAGTACATGACAGCTCTTCTCTTGAGGAGTCACTGTTCATATGGTCAACCACTAATTCAAAGCAAATTTATTTTTAAGTCCTCTGGTGAAGGAGCACCTCATCAATTTTTGTAATGGATTTAAAATTCACCGATCAATTTGTAAACCTTGCGTGAGCAACCACTTGACACAAAGTATGATCTTCGCTGGCTACAGATAATTTTATGTTGACAAAAAACTCTAATAAGACAATGCATTTGGCTCTGTATTTCTGAATGTCAATGTTCACTTTACAACTGTATGTGTATGAAAAAAGCCACTTATAAAAGGCACTTTTAGTGGCACTGGCATGGTACTCTTTGTTTGGTTACTGAAATGTATGAAATAAATTCCCTCTGAATAAGCAGAATAATTATTGTCCTAGACCTGTTTATGTCCCTATAGAGACCATATGTATGGAACAATACAAGTAGTGGTACTCTGTACATAAGAAACTATAAATTATATTATTTGTTGCTTCCAGAACATGAAGAGATTGAAAGCTCACTGTATAAAAAAATTAATAGCAAAATGGTTTAACAGCAATATGGTGTCATACAAATCCTGAATAATTTTATCATGCACTTAGCTTACCACTTTAGGTGCAGGAACAAGTAAAGTTAAATTTGATAGGGAGACATCTTTTCCATTCTGTGCCAAAGCAATCAGTCTCAGAGCCAAGAAAAATCTCTGTAAATGAAAAAAGAAAATGGTTATCATTTACAGGATATAATAATAAACTATTTTGCAAGGTTTGTTCCTGCATGTTTATCTGCACTATTTTTAATGATGACAAGTCTGCACTTAGAAGCGGTACTACCCAGTCAAATGTTTTAAAAAAGGATTACACAACAAAGCTCTCCTCATGGACATGTCCACGATAGAAACACTTGTTTACTATGAACAGTTCTCTTGGTTCAAATAAAGATGGTAAACTTCTGGTCATAAACCCCTAAATCTACTTACAGCTCATACACCTTTGTGACATGGAGCCACCAAGGTCTCATTTAGGGTTCCGCCAAGAAACACAGAATTACACAAAGAGAAACAGAAGTCAAATTGTCTTTTTAACTTGTTTTGTTTACCGCATTACCTCAGTGATTATAGATCAAAGATTTCTACAAACAGTAGAGAACATTATAATCCGATTAATCAGTGACAATAAAGGAAGCGTTATTACAAGATGTCTTCGTGCTTTGTCTATTGTTTGTCTATAACAGGAAACTCAGCGGGTTTAGCGCTTACAAAATTACAAAACGATCACGATGATTATGTCTTTACATCATTAAAACTCATTGCATGTCGTATTTGTGTGTTTTTAAGCGGTCTCTTTTAGGGTCAAAATTTCCTCAAGCTACGCCCAGATTGGTCTCCTTTAGGGGTCACAAAGAGCTTGAGCCACGCCCAGATGGTCTCCTTTAGGGGTTAAATTCAAAATTTCCGACGAGCATCCCCGTCTGTTTCATATGGGAGTGCCCCCCCCCTGGGCGTGGACCGTGACTTTGTTTGGCACAGTGTGCAAAGAAAGACTTAATGTCTGATAGCCCAGGGCTATTGGATTTTGCTATCAGGCTAATGAATTCTGTTTTTGACGGGCAAGTGATGTTTTTTGAGCAATTTGAATAACAGAAGAACTGTGAAATCAGTTCTACTCATCAAAAAGCTTTTGGGGCTAGTTGTAATGACGTTTGGGCTAGTAAATGCTAGCTGCAGTTTGCCCGAATGGCAAGCTGTAAAAATGATTTTCTTTGCACCCTGTACATTCTGCATGAGGGAGGTTTATCTCTTTACATGTTATTTCTACATATTTTGTAAGCTATCCCCAGATTTTTCCATAAAATTTGAAAATAATAATAGAAAAAGCTTCCCACGCACATAAATCAATGTCATAACAATAACTAGTTGGCAAGGTGGCTTGTTCCTTTCTTCTTGTATCTATCTAATTTACCTGTTTGTCTAAGAATCCAGTTCCCTGAGGGTCAGCGAGCTCCCAAATCTGTGAGGAAAAGGGATATTGCAACAACACAAATTTATAACTTTTTACTGCCAGTAACTTCCAAAATCTTCACTTATGATAAAAGCAAATTTAAAAGGTAAGCAAACAGATTAATTCAATTCATTGCTTGCAATTAAGTAAGTCTCCTTTCCATCTGTTGTGTGTCTCAGAATTTTGGCTAGATGTTGAACATTCATCCTTTTATGCAACAGCAAGAGAACCAGCTGGTGAAATTCTGGAAAAAATGCTCTACTCACCTTATGTAGAACACCTTCCTTTAAACCAGATTTTTTTAAGAAAGCTGCTGCATCTGAAGCACCAATCTGACCAGTGTTGGAAACATCAGCCTTTTTTTAACCAGAACAAGTCTTGTTAACAATAAATAAATGTGCTAAGCTGTTTAAAACATGCCTGAGATCTGCACTCTGAGAACCTAATAAAAACCTAGCTGATCTACCCTGCTATAAGAAGAAGGCTAGGCCCCTGGGGGGGGGGGGGGAAGCAGCACTAAAGGGAAGTCTGGTCTGGGTAGAGGTGTGTCGTCAATTGAAGTCTTCAAAACCTAACACTGTTTATGACAGAAATTACTCATTTCGCTATCCTGTTTAGGACAAGAGACCTTATTTTAAGATCCTGATTTGTCTCGTTATGCATACAGAATTATGTAATTTACAAAAACTCATTTTAACTAATTTTTTGGAAAAAAATGTTGGTGTCACAAATGTATAAAGCAGCCTTCAAACTCTTTAAAAGCTTCTGGTCCAAAATCACACCCTGTTAAAGTTGCCAAATAGTGAAATAATATACCCTTTTCATTCGAGATGCTGAAAACTATACCCTTTTCAGCAGCATATACCCATCTAGGTCAAGTAAGGGACTGTCCCCCCACCCCCAGGCTATGACCAAACTATGGTAAGGGAAAATCTGGAATCAAACCAACTGGTAAACTGCATAGTGGGGGGCGGGGGGAGGTATTCCCTACAAGGGCCTATGTGGGAAGGCTCCCCCGAAAGCCGGGGTACCTTTTCCCAGCTTCACTGGTAACAGATACATGAAAGAGCATGAAAATCTCTTATTTTGGTCTGTAAGGAAGCCCAAATGGGCTAACAGATGTATTTTTTGACAGTGAAAAAAGTCAAGAAATTGTTCTGGCTTTGTAATTTATTCATATTTTAAAGACACAGCAGTGTTAACAGAGATGCAAAGTTCTAAACTAGGTGTGCGAAAGGGGTACCATCTGTGAATAGATGGGGTTTAAAAGGGGTATCTTGTCTGTCAAAAATGGTAATTAAAATGTTGAGGAGTTGGACCTCAGGGGGGAGATTCCCTGTACAAACCTTTGTTGAATATACTCCCCTGGGGTATGGAGAAAACAGGCTGGGAAGTATTATGGGAATAAGTACTGTCAAACCTCCATGTTCGACTACCTATTAAGTGACCATCAATCCAAGACACCAAAACCTTCCCAGTGAAAGACCTGCAGTTGGAACTCCATGTAAATAACCACCTCGTGGTCGCTACCACTTTTTGGAGTGACAGTTTTGTACTTTTCCATTGATTTTAACATCATGTAAGAGATTACTTGATACACTGTCTGATCTCTATGTTTAAATTATGTATTTGTAGGCTAGTACAAGAGTACGAAGATTAGACAAAGTGGCAGTTAGATTAATGTGAATATTAATCCTATTAATATAAATCTAGACATTGGTAGCAGAGAGGCCCTGGTTGGGGGCAGGAAGGGTTCATAGTCCGTATTTTCATATTGAGCAACTTTCATTGTATTATCACAAGACTTTATTAGAACCAATCAAAATAGTCCACGCTAGTAAGTCTCAGGGGATTGCCCAACCTAGCACGTTTCGTATTAGATGTATAGCTATTTGAGTTCATTTGAACCTACGCTTTACTAGCAACAGCAATTATAGCATTTTTAAATAGCTTGTATTTTCGCTTCCCCCCCACCCACACCTAAGGC
Source organism: Porites lobata (assembly GCA_942486035.1). Lineage (NCBI taxonomy): Eukaryota > Metazoa > Cnidaria > Anthozoa > Scleractinia > Poritidae > Porites > Porites lobata. Next base: position 1,325,013 of record CALNXK010000143.1, on the reverse strand, counting down.
AGTTTGATTGTTCGTTGTTTTGTTTTTGTTTCTTCATTTTGTAATTTTTCGGTTGATTTCATTGTATGGCTGTAGTATCCTCTTTCTTATCGTTTACGTTGAATTGTTAATAGTCTAGTGGTTTATTGCACTGTGGAATGTAAATAAACACTGCCTGGTCCCAATCACTTGTCTACTATATATCTGTGTGATGTTTAGATTGATTCATCTCATAAATGCTGCTTTCAAAATGAAATTTGACGGTCTTTACTGACCAAAATAACGTGTAAGTATAAGAAACTTTTTTTTTACTTTTGAGTGTTTCAAGTGTAGTCATAATATAAATAGTATACCCTATGATTACAAAATTAGCACAGGTAAGTCACGCGTATAAAAAGAAAAAAGGATTCATTATAAATTAACAGGCTTACTTGTCTGAAAAAACTTTCATAGACAGTCGCATGTCCCGCCGAGAGCTATGAGCAAAGGAAAAACAACAAATGCGTGAATGTTTACCACATGATAAGAAAATTATCTTAGATATTCTATCTATTTTGATATAAGAGGGGCGTAAAGGCATGATGTCACGAAAGAAACAAGACGATCTGCGGCGGGGGATTTGTTTTAAATCAAAGGACTAATTGATTTATACCATGCTGATGCTGATAGATCTAGACTCCGTCTCGGAAAAAAATAGACCATGTGAATTTAAGATGATTTGCATCGAGATATAATCGCCCTAAAAGCACTTTTTGCAAAATCGACCAAATGGACAATCAAAGTGTGTTTGTTGCAGTCAATATAAGATTGAGGTTCACTTTAGATAAGCCATAGAAGTATTTGTAGCAGTGGTAAAAAAGGCTCCGTTTAAACAATCCACAGGAATCTTCACAACAGTGATTTGCAAAACATATTTTTAAACAAAGGAAGACATATGGAACAGCTGATGTCTGCTGAATGCGCCACAAACATAAATTCAATGCCCTTTTAATTCCAACACTCAGCTCGATCTTTACCTTGAACAGTAAGCTTATCAATTTGCGATGATGAAATGAAATTACGATCGCCAATAAATCACAGAGATCTCATGGGGAAAAAGACTATGACATGAGACACTGTTAAGTAACGCAAAATGTCACAATCGTGATATTCTTTTACACTGAGACAATAAAAAAACACAGCTTACCTGGGAAAGGGTTGGTATACCAGCAGCCATGTTTATATCCGGACAAACCGCGGGCTCAAATCCTTGATTAATATCGTGCGGTCAACCATCAACAAACTATGCGTGGAAGTGTTTATGCGCAATTACAATCCAGTCTCCCCGTCCAAGATGGCGATAGGATCGAAGATTGAGCTTGGCCGGGTAATACGATTAGTTTTATTTATTTCTCTTTTTGTATTTCTGGTGATAATTGGGGTCAATGTCGTTTTAGTTACAGCTATCAGTTCTTTTGGGAGAGTAAACCTACAATTATATATGTGTTATTCTAAATAATGTTAATAATCTTACCAGACTTAAACTAATCTGTTCCGGTACGCTAAGCTACGTGAGAACTCGCCAACAAGACTACGCTCATGCGGAACCCAGCGTGAATTCTTTTTCTTAAAATTAAATTATACAACTTTCGTACTTCCCAGCGAAGTATTTGTCATTAGTCGTTCTGTTTTTCCAAACATTATTTTTTTACAATTTACGTAAAAGGATCAGTGTGATCCTTGTTATTTATAGCTCATGTCTGACCTTTAAGACATAACAGTAAACTTAAACAAACTGCTACACAACTAGAGTAAAATGTCTGCACAGCCCCATGCATTCATTATGCTTGCATGTTCTAACTCTATTTTATGTATTAACTTATTTATGTAAAATTGCAACTGAGATTGCTGCATGCACTTTTTTATGTACCTGGGTGGAAATCTTACTCAAACCAGCTTTCTGGTGTTCCAATCTTACATGTTTTTATGCCTGAAACAAAAACAGCTAATCACACAATAATGACACTACATGTATGTCCAGGGTAGGGTGGGAGGAAGTCTTTACTTGCACATGCCTCATTGAGTAGATGCTTTTGAATTATAGTGAAAAGAAAGTAAGCAAGAAAAGCATTTCATAGACCTAGCTCAGATTCTGCACTGAGCTGAGCTTCTGATCCAAAGTGAAGAAAAAAACTGTCTATACCTGTTGATTCAGACACCAAATTTGATAAACTTAGTTTGTTAGGTTTACAATAAGCTTAACTGATACTGGCAGCTCACATCCCAACAGTAATTACAACTTTAAATGAAGATTTGATCGGCACAGTGGTAATTGAAATTAAACAATTGCCAATTAACCTCTCCCCCAAAAAAGAAATTGTTACTCCAGTGGGATTCAAACCCATGGCCTCTGTGTTAGCACTGCAATTCTCTAGTTAATTGAGCTATGGAGACCCATACATTAGCAGCAGGCCAATTTGTTTAGTCAATGTAATTGTTCCTTATTGATTCAGACACAGAACTTTTTATGTACTTAATTTAAAGCATACATGCAAGGTTCAGGTTTTGAATATTCAGCATCTGAAGTGGGCCTTGCTAAAAGCATTGTTAATGATCCATATGCTGCTTAACAGTGGAACCTCATTAATACAGACACCAAGGGGACATGCCACAATGTCCGTTTTATCAGAGTGTCCATATTAAGCAGGCTCTCAGGAAAAGAAAAGAAGAAAAAATGTCATGGACACTTGTTTTATTGATCTAGAGATAAGAGCAGACATTTTTATGAGAAAACATTGTAAGCGCAATAACCATAACAAGTTCATGCTTAAGAAACCTCACAATCATTAAATGATCATTAAATGTGTCTCTTAGTTATTTATCATAGTCTCAGACTAAATCTACCTTGTCCCTTTCAAGTATTTGTCGGGAAATACAACAAAAGAATCCATGACTCTACTTTGTATTGGTGCTCCAAGTTTGTGACTCAGCCAGGGGGACTGAACAGTAGACAGAACTTTTGACAGGTCATTTCTGTTGTTTCTGTTAGTTATTTACCTGTAAGATATTTATTCATAGACAGTGTGCAGAAAAGCAGTGTCCATAACGTGGGGTTGATAATGAATGAGAGTTTGTGACTCTGTATTAAGCGGTTAATTTTAGAGAGAATATAAGAGCTTTGTCTGGACAAACGAAACTGTCAGTTATGTATGGGTGTACGTAGAGTGGGGTTGAACTGTATTTTGACTGTTTCCCATTTACAGTGCATCCATACCTGATCGTTCACAACAGGCAACAATTCAGGAAGAATCATTATTAAATTTTCTTATTATGATTTGCTTTACAGATTGTGTTGTATGTGTTCTTTCCTGTTGCTGTGTTTGCGTTTTTCAATATGCCTGAATCCTATGAGGAATTCATGTCACAAAAAAAGGTTTGAACACACTTTTTATTCGCACCTTACCCTTTCTTTTGATATGTTAGAGCAAGGGCTTGTTCCCTTTAAGTCTTAAGAGTGACCAACAACAATTTTCTCCCAAAAATATCGATACATATTAATTAAAAGAACAGTTGTTGAGAATAAATAAAATGATCACCTAAGGGAAAATGCGTTGATCTTTAAACAGGGCTTCTGACAGGTCACGGAAGAAAAAGTCAAATTTTGCAGGATTTTTTTGGGACAAATTCGTGGAAAAATTGGTCTATTTCGCGGGAATTTCTGAGGCAAACTTCACCAAAAAGCAATCGGTAAAAAACGGCGGATTTTGTGGTTATTTTCAAGGCAAATTTCACTAGAAATCGATCGGTTTTGTGCTGATCAGACTAGCGTTTTTAACATTTTTCTGACAGAGGTCATCATTTGCTCTCTCAACAACAATACGCTCTTTTTCATAACATAATCTACGCCTGGTAGTTTCAGGACATTGTTTGCACGTTTCAGTGGCGAAAGTTCTATGATAAATTTGCAAGTTCACGGCAATTAAATAGCCCCAATAGCTGAAATACGTTTCATATATATTGTACAGGCATGTATTTAATAAGATTTCTACCAAATTTCTTGGTATTTTTCGTGTTTTTGTGAATTTCGTGCGATTTCTCTCAACTAATTCTGTTAGGAAATGTATGGAGATCAGTTAGGAGAATTTGTATGTGGATAATGGGGCTTAAAGTATTAAGCGGTGTATGTAGAGCAGGGTTCCACAGTTCATGACTCAACAGAGCCAGTTCCTCTACAGGTGTATCATCGAACTATGTTAAAAAAGTATAAAAATCAAAAGGAAGACAGAGGAGCAGTTTTAGAAACTTTTCCTCTTTCTTTCATCTTTCTTGTCACTGCTCCCTTTCCCCCAACCCCCCTCGCCCTGACTGGACAATCGAAACTGTGCATTAAATATCCTTGTAAGGGTTTTCTTTTGATGGCGCAAAAATGAGTTTGAGTTTTGATCATTTTTTGTCTGTACAGCATGCAAAGAAAGTAGTGTCTAGTAGTGGTTTTTGTTAATATTGGGCTAGTGAATTCTGTTTTTAACTTGCCTGACGTACAAGTGATGTTTTTTGAGGAATTCGAATAACAGAAGAACTGTGAAATCAATTCTGCTCATCAAAAAGTTATTGGGGCTATAATTGAAATGATATCTGGGCTAGCATTATGCTAGCTTCAGCTTGCCCGACTTGCAAGCTGTAAAAATGATTTTCTTTGCACCCTGCTATAGCCTGAAATTAATAATAAACAAATATCAGAGAACCATTTTCAAGGTCAAACAAAAATCGCTGTACTTTGTCTTTATTTTAAAACCCCAAAAAATTGTGAAAAAAAAATGAACACATGACAAATAATTTTAAAAACCATTGTAACAAAAAATAGTAGTAATAATTATACTCCTTACTTGTCAGTTTATAGATTCTTCCTCACAGTTGCTGTATCTCACGTTGCTGCCTTTTTATCCACAGAAAGAACTGTACCCACCAGATCAAGACTGTCATGTGAGTATTCATTATAATATTATTGTTACTAACTGCTAAGTTATTTTGTTCATTATGAATAAGATAAATTTTCTCTTGTAGCAAAGACTGCAGGCAGCTAGAAATGCTAGTCCATCTTAAAATGAGGGACTATGCATTGAACTACAGCCTTGGATAAAAGTCTTGAGACAGTTCCATCTATTAATTTTTTTTAATAATCCATGGTCCATACGATGATGTCATCAAAGCGGAAATCCGCCCCCTCTCCACTGCCAAGTCAATGTGTTGGGGCTCCCTATGCTTGTGTTATCCAAAACAAAAAGAGAGGCTTGGGACGGGGGAGGGGGGAGAACAGCCCTTTTCTTAGCAATTGAAAGTTTTTATTTCAGTCAGAATTAGTCATTTGTCTTAATCAGTTTTGTCCAAGGTGTTGCATCCGATCTGAGAACATGGGCGGGTTTTATCCTGGCAGGTACTGTGCAGTGAACTAGCATCTCATACACAGGGACAGTAGAAGTACTCAGGGACTAGCCCTACCCTAGACCAACAAGGGTGGCACCCTAGCTTGCAATGGATAAGTGGCTTAAATCATCTGGATAAGAGCAATGCTGTGTCATCTGGGAGGAAGGAGTAAACATTCTATGATGGATAAAGTCCATATGTACCAATATAATTATTAGGAGCATACATGTATCTCTTGGGTGACATGCTATCCACAGAGAAGCGGTAGTACCATGGGCTAAGCTACAATTACAATAAACTAATTAAAAGTTATTTAACACAATTTTCCATGGAGCATGGTCAATTGCACTTACTTATTTATAAAAGGCCAGTTAGCACAAATCCAGGTTTAGTTACCATAACAACTTTGTTTACATTTCACCTTTAAGTCCCAGTATCTACATACAAAATTCTCCTGACTGATCTTTATACATTTTGTTAAAGAATTAGTGATCAGAAGAGAATTATTGTTAAAAGATCAAGGCAGTATGCCAAAGGTGATCAATGAACATTTACTGATTCTGATAACATTTTTTGCCTCATAATGTATTGATATGAATTGTTAGGCGAAAATTGATGTTGGTCACTCTTACGACTAGGGGACTGTTTACGTGGAGGTGGGGGACCCCAGATAGGTGCTCAGGTAACTTCTGGCAGGTCACCCCACCAATCATGTAAACATGATCCAACTGAAATGAGAGATTATATGAACAGACGGGTTACCTCACCTACCTGGGGTCCCCCAACTCCATTAAACAGGTCCTTAGAGGGTTAATCCCGGAATGGAGCTAACCAGTCTGCAATCATTACTCAGTCCTGAATTGTTCCTTGCAATGTACTAGCATTCTATCCAGTAGGGAATAAACCCCTCCACAATTTTTTCAACTATTGACTGAGACAAGTTAGTCTCCTTCACAGCCCTTCTAAGGCTCATCACGCCACTCTCCTCCCCTCATGACAAGCCTAAAAACGGCTGTGAAGTAGACTAGAGACAAGTTAGTGATAATCCATTAGCACGGCTGAAAAGAATGCCTTTAAGTTAGAAAAGGTGCCAAGTTTGAATGTGATTTGTTGAAAAGTAATGAAGATATACATGTAGCTCCACAATTAGTCACCAAATTTTACAGACATTTGTATGGTGGGGGGCAAGTTCGTACCCCTCACCATACAAACATCGCTTTTCACATATCAACTATAAACTTGGTATTAAAGTTTCCTTTATTTAAAGGTGCTCTTTCCAGCAGTTTTAATGGATATTCGCTGACTGGTCTTAATCAAAACTTGACAAAAGGCATGGAAGGGCCTCAGTTACTGGTTCTTTGGGACTGGTTGTTTCAAATGATTACTTTTCAAAAGATCACTGAAAATTTGACTTCAAGTCTGATTGCTTGGAAAGCAAATTCCTAGGCTTGGTTCCTCGAAAAAAGTTAAGTTTAACCCAGAATAAAAAGGCAAATATAAGTGCAAAGCTGGATAAATAATATTGGGCCTGAACTTCAGGATCCAGTTATGACAACATAAAATGATAATTATTATCTATAGTAATCAGTCTCCAGGAAGTTAAATGAAATCAAATGTTCAAATTTTAATCCTGGATTAGTGCTACTGGTCTTTCAGGAGCTGGGTGCAGGTGATTGTTTTTGCCTGTTACCCTAAAATAGTGAGTCAAAATGAAAAGAAAAAATTAATGTTTGAATATTTTAAAATTTTACCCCATAAGGGCCTTCAAGCAACTGGGCCCTGGTAGGCAATCTTCACCTGGGGAGTGCGTGTTACAATACGTCTTGTGATAGTCATGACAATAAAGGATTGGGATGGTCATCCCGTTTCAGTTACAGCATTTTCACCAACCCACGTTCGATGTATTAAAATTCTAAGATGACTCCAAGGCTTAACTGTACTAAATTGCAAATTTTTAACAATTCCATTGTGTTGCAATTTCCAAAAGAGACTTGAGCACAAAGAAAACCAAATCAAATATAGAAATATGACCAGAAAGACTCAGAGGAGTTATGTACTAAGAATTTTAATACATTATTGAATGTGGGCTCCAGTCATTTTGTTACAGATAGTTATGGTGAGTCCTGGGACTCATGTTGTGAAAAATCATTAGTCCCCTTCCAGAACCAACTAGTCCCAGTTTAAAAAGAACGAGTAAGAAATTGAAAATGCTTAGGCTTTTATGTAACCAGACAGTTAATCTGAAGACAGACTCCAAAACTCTGTATTACAGTATACTGAAATTAAAATATAGTCCTTCTATTTTAAAACACAACAAAGGCTAAAAGAATATGCATCGTTAAACAACAGCCAGAATAACTGCCACAGAAATTACATGAATGGGCCAGTTTCTACATTAATACACATGTTCAGATCGATTGATCAATCTTTGTATTCTACGGGATGCATGCCATGAATTATTTTGGATTTCTATGCGTGAGGGACACAAGATGCTGACGTAACAAAATCACTGGGGCTCTTAACTGAATTCTTTCTATTTGTTACTTAGAGACCTCCAACTACTCTTGAGGATATAAAGAAAGCTAGGGAGAAAATGGTAGAAGACAACAGAAAAGAAACAGCACAGCAGAGTCAATAGGAGTCATCATTATAATTGTGAAGGTTATCCTTTGAGAACTAATAACAAGCCTCTAAGAAATATCCTTAAAATATTTCATTTTTAATAGAACTCTCACAATATCGTATGAATATTAATGTACAAAACATATTTCCAAGTTAATATTGGTACATTCACTGGTTTTGTTTACAAGTTGTGGGTAACTATTTATAATATTGAGTAAGCTTGTGTACAAAAGATACGTACATTTCTATGAATGTTATGAACTATAATTTTTTGGATGAACTGTTCTACTTTAATACATGTATGTAACATAAATTTCTGATCTTCACTTTTTAATTAATAATATTTTCTACTTAAAAGTTCCGCACTTGGTCATTTGTGGTGTTGTGGAAGGTTCTGTCAGAAAGGATGCACTGTTCTACACAAAATTCTCCAAAAACAGTAATAAGAACTAACATATACCAGTACTGCCAGAGTTTTAAAAAGAATAGTTGGGTTGAAGGGGTCAGTGTTGCTTTAAATATATTGTTTGGATGCAGAATAAAACACTCTTTCTACTGACTGATATGAGCACCTCAATCTATTAATAACATTTTAAACATTTTCAAAGAAAGTGTGTTTTATGGCAATTACTTTATTCTGACCTCTTCAAACCCATCACTGACACCAGTTTCAGGTTTTTGCAGCCATACTTAGGTACATGTGAATGAGATTGATTTGTGCAACTGGTAAATGCGATTCCCAAATTAAAGTTACCTATCATCACCTTTTTTAACACTGTGATGAACTGACTGGATGGTTGGCTTTTAAATGGTAAACAATCTGGAACATTTCAAGTGGGAAATCAAGACAACCTAAGTATTCAGATGTTAAAAAGATTTGTTTTAAAAACAACCAGATTTTATGTATCTTTTTTAAATGGTTAACAACCAATTTCTAAATGGAAGATGATCACAAAATATTTTCCTCGGTAATAAGAGGCACCTATATCCGTAGTGATTTTCTCTGGCTTCTCTCTACCTATTATTACCAAATTTGGGTCTCTGAATGTCAAATCATATAACATGGTTCTTGCTGAGGTGCTGCGCACTATGCAAAGTCATTGAATACATAAGTTCTGTCAAGGAAGTGTCATCAATAACAGATTGTGAAGTCTGGCATCCCTTACTGGTTAATGCGTCTTGCAAAGTGAAAACAATGCTCTTGAGATCTCACTTAAAATCAGAATTGCTTAAGTCGTGGCACCTTTTTCTTCAGCCAGGGTTTATCTTTGCCTTGTTCATGCAAGAGCTTGTTGTCAGTTCTTGTGCAAACATCACTAATGACAATGACCAAGACAGACTGATACACGCAAATCAAACTTTGAAGAACTTTGAACTCTCTCTCTCTTTCTGACATGATTCATCTGAAAGCTTAACATGTACTGAGCTTTTCATGTCCACACAGATTTCTCTGTTTGTTCAAAGGATGATAACAACTGTGTAGAGATTTTCTCTATGCCCTTGCAGCTCCTGTTCCTTCTCTAAAAAGTGAGGTAGTGGTAATCAAGGTACAATCACTAGTTCTGGAGTGAATCTGAATTCTTTGCTAACTGGTGAATTTTGCAAGAACACATTGTTATCCGCAGAAGTCCTTAATACATCTCTGCGTGTATTTACTTTTGCTGGTTTTTTTCCACTTAATTCAGCTGGCCTTAGAACTCGGAACATCTGAAAAAGGAAAGAGAAGTAAAAATTAAGCTAGATATCAAAAGAGTAATCATTAAATAACAGATGACCAATTTTATAAGTTTTATTACAGATTGTGGTGAATTTCTCTAACAAATATGGCGAAAATAATAATTACTTGACTTTGGGGGTTTGTCACTTATTCTGAGGCGGTTGAAACTTTTTAATGTTAATTAACCCTGGAAGCCCTAAGTGTGATCAGTATCAAAATTCTCCTTGTGATATTAATGCTTTATGAAACAGATTGGTGATGAGAGTTAAGGAGATGATCACACAAGATAATTATAATGAGTTGATGCTTAAACAACTTCTCATTACTACTTTTATGGGAAATGTATGGGGACAGCAAATGGGAATTTGAATTTTGATATTAGGGCTTAAAGGGTTAACACCTCTTTTTATCCTAATAAATTAGCATATAGCTGCTGGCCATGTGAGTGAAACCACTCTATACTATAAGTGTTTCATGCTACAGAAACTGGGTACTATTGGAATACTGATGGGGTGGGGGGAGGGGGGTACAAAAAGTATTTCATCCAAGGGGAAATTCTTATGAAAAAAAAATTCATGCATGCCGAGTAGCATTAGGCCATATTCTGATGCTGCTCTACTTATGTGCCGAACCCAACCGATGAATTAAGCACAGCAATTTGGTACGACAGTTTTAGTTTTGTGTGGCAGAAGCATCAATAGTCTGTTGAAATTAACTTAGACTCGACACACAGTGTGCTGTCTGAATCAGATGTCGCACCAGTGTGACTCTAAAGTCAAACTTATTCAATTCAGTTCGGCACATGAAAAGTACCGCCTCTGAACCAGACCTTATAAAATATTCCTGCTCTGGTCTAAAAAATTTCATGCAAGGGAAATGTTAATGAAAAAAATTCATGCGCCTCGAAAATTCCCCATAACTTTTCAAATGGTCCCTCCCTAACCTTTTTTTAGTGTTGGGTAATTTTATGATAATTGACTTATAATCCCTGGAAAAATAGGCAAAAAAGAGGACATATCAATAATTGGGACATACCATATAAATAGCCATGACTGCTCCAAGGGCAAAACCTGCTGAAATATCGGTCCATGAATGCATATGCTCTCGCACTCTGTTTAGTCCAAAAAACAGCGACACCATAATACATCCACACTGAATGAATGGCTTCAGAAAGAATCCCTTGTTTTTAGACACGAACAGTGTTTCAAAGTAAAGCTGCAAGAACAAACATCACAAGCACTAAGTATTGTATGTATTACTAACTACTGTAGAGTGCAAGTATGACAATAATTTTTTGTTTGACATGCTTCTTACGCTGTGTATCAACCCTCCAAGTTGCGACCATTTTGGTCGCCATGGCGCAGCTGGTGACTTGATTTGTAAAAAAGTCTCCCTAAACCAAAAGAGTTGATGGCTAATTGGCGACTGAGCAAAACCTTTAACTTGGGGGGTTGTGTATGGATAAATCTTTTTTGTGTTTTTGGGTCTCTTCTTGTTGATCTGAGGGTTTGTAAACTGCTACAACATAAGGAGCACATTTATGAAGGCATGTTTAATTTCCCAGCGTGTTTTCTTAACATGACATGCTTTTTATCAGTTTATGATGAACACTGATTAACTGAATATGTAGGCTGCCTCTTAGTAGGTTAACATTGGGTGCAAAATAATAGCGAGCTGACAGAAAAAGAATAGCTACTTACTGCTAAGAAGAGCATGCCATACATGGTACCAGATGAATGTGCAGAAGGAAATGATCTCCTATAAAACAAATGTGCAACTTCAAATTAATCTAAATTTATCAATGTGAAGTAAAAAAATTTGGGTGGATGGTGTAACATTATTAAAGCCGTAAGTCAAAACTTTGTTATAATTTGGAAGAGGGAAAAATGTAACAGCAGAAAGCGCAAGAAAAAATGCTAAACTCCAGGTGAGAATCGAACTCATAACCCTTTTGTATTTAAGATGTTCTAACCACTGAGTAACTGGAGGGTCTGTGGTGAGAAGGGTCGAAATTTATTATGGCTCATGTAAATATTATTACAATTACACCAGCCATATGACACACAGAGTGGGCCATGGCAAAACCTGGATCAGACTGGACAGAATCAACCCAGCCCTTAACCATATCCATAACCTTTTGTAGGGGTTAATTTGATCTATTGCAATCCAGGTTTAATTTACAAGTGTGTGGGTGTGATTAAAGTTCCTGTAACTCAACCCATTTCCTGCCAATTAAACCCAGTGTATATCATAAACCCTGTTCATGGACCCACTTAAGAACATCAGAATGTAACAGAAAAGCACCTTTTGATTCCTTTCGTGATTGCACTAACAGTACATGGACAATCATGTACATATTCATTATGGTTGATTCATGACCAGTATCCTTCAAGTATCTAATGATTGTTATCATCTGTTTTCCTTTAATATTGTTTAGCAGCTACTTCCTCAAGAGGCCATTTTCTATATTTCTTAAGAAGTTCTTGAGGTGCTGATATAGATAGTTTTGCTTTTTATCACACGTTTTGCAATCACAGAATCTTTTGCACGCGCCTTCATGACGTTTTTTTTTAAAGATTTTTGATACTTAAAATGAAAGATAAAGTGAAATCAAGAGGCAGCTCTTTGGACAATGCCTCACTTTCAACTTTCCACGTGACTGTATTCCACTCAGATCTGACTTATCATGCTCACAAAATGAAACAATATTTTGCTATATATTTAATTTTCATTTTATTATTTCCTTTTTTTGTGACTCAGTCATTGCAGGGAACTTTAATTTTCTAACTAAAAAAAATAATCAGTGTGAAGACATACACACATACTTTAATTTCCTTGGCTAGTTAGTTGACCAAAGGTTTTCCAATATGTTTCAAGGGTGAATATTAATTAACTTGCATGTATAAGTTTCACACCAACCTTGCTCTTTCAATTGCAGCCTCATCTGTGCCAGTGCAGACATAGTTTGTGATGTACCCATCGCTACAGTTAATCAAGCTCATGTTTGGTTTGCACACAGCTAAGAAGTGGGGTCTCAGTTGGCCAACATATATTTTGATAAACAGGGTAAATAATAGGTTGACCAGAGTACCATATAGGAATACATAGATTATTTTAAAAACCCTGGAAAGAAAAGAAAATCTGCAGTTAGCATTGTTGCAGTTGAAATAACTAGAAGCCTGCAGCATTCGATAATGTCAGAATAGACCAGGCAAGATAATATGGGCTATACTTGAATATACAAACTTATATTGATGATGATAATAATAAAAATAATAATAAAATTGAATTATTATTATTATTGTTATCATTATTATTATTATTATTATTATTATTATTATTATTATTATCATCATCATCATCATCATCATCATTATTATTATATTTAAAAAAAGTGTTGAATTTTATGGTCAAAGCCCTCTAAAAAGGAATGTGCAAAATTTAAACTCAGGTTTTAAAATTTTGGAGGGATTTATGTGGTAAAAGATAATCTTTTATCAAATCCTGAGAGTTGTACATAGTCTACATAACATGTCCAAACATCTTTTTACCACTAGTCTGTTTTTCAATTAAGATAGTAGGTCATAAAGTATGTAAGAGAAAATGTTACATGGGCTATAGCTAGTCTAGTTTTCCTGGAAGATTGTTTTGTATGTTCCAGACATAACCAGCTATGCTTTTGACAGACTGCTAAGTTTACAACTAACAAAGTTGCATGACAAAAGAAAAATTGAAATGGGTGTGTTAATGAAACCACAGACAAGACATGACAATTAGTGTTTAACAAGGTTTTATTAACAGCTCAAAGGGTCAGACGTACAAATCCGTATTAACTGAAAGTCAGGGTACTTTTAATTTAAACTGACCAATCAAAGGAAAAGCCATTAATGGATTAACTTACCAAATCACGAATGTTCACTTATACATTTCGGAATCACTGTGGTCCCGTTACAAATGAATTTCGGCAGATGCTTTGTACAAGTATCTATTTTTTTTATCAGACTGCTAGTTGCTTTATCAAATTAAGAGCTTAGTTTAGAAAGAAGAACCATTGTGTGTGGTTTTATTAATTTACAAGCGGTTCCAAATAAACAGGATCATCCTGAAATATTTTATAGGCTGCACATTGTTCAAGACTTTCATTACCTCTGGAATACTGGTTTTTTGGTGTAAGGTCCACAAAGTAAGTTTTCATCACCGTCTTGGCTATATTGTTGTCTCGCAAGGTCACCGTTGTACCAGTGTTTTCCAACTTCACAGCTGATGATCTAAAAAAATTGACATTAAGTAGGCATTAGTTATCATTTTATAATTGTTAACTTTAATGCATGAAGTTCCTAGAAAACCTGCAACATCTAATCGTCATGGTGTTTTCAGAGACCTGTTTATTTTTGGATGCATTCTGGATCATTTTTTCTCATACATGTAGTAGTCTAAATTTAATGGATCAGTTTAAAAATAGACATGTCTGTGGAAACACTGCAACAGAATACGTGGCTACTGAACTGCTCTACAGACAAATGGCAATGTGTTCATGTGAAACTTTGTGTGTCCCTATTCCCTTGCACTGGGTGGTATAACCTTATGGCTGCATACAGCATTATGGTGCTGATATTTAATACTTGCAAGCTAACCCTAGATCAGGCTCTATTTTTATTTTGCTTGGTAAACATAATCCTAGCAGGCAAGATGAAATGAAAACAAGCCCACTTTTAGCACAACTGCTTTGTAAAAGAGCATGCTTGAAAGCTGAGATGCCTTCAAGCAAGCTCTCAGTAGGGAGTTACAAAGTCCAAGGTTGCTCTTTCTAAAATGACCTCTTAGACCTCAATACCAGCAAGCAGGCAATCTTAGAACTGCACCATCTCCTATATTTAAATCTACAGTGCCTCCCACCAGCCACATGTTCCTCCCTAGTTTAGTCATATATTAAGCTGGGAACGATCAAATAGTTCGGCAGTATAGGTTGATAAATTTTTAGAATCCTCTTCTCAATAGCTTTCAGCAAAGAAAACCAGGTAAAAGTAAAGAAGTTTTAATTATTGCCTCACTTAAGTGTGAAACATTTATTGCTCACTGTCTTGTATGTAATACAGAATTTCTTTTTTCCACCCAATTCACTTAGTTGTCACTCCAAAACACTTGCTGTACTTGTCTGATTCATGATTTAAAGCGAAGTCACTCTTAACAATATAAAGTTCTAAGTCTTAATGATGCAAGTAAGCCCTTACAATCACCGTCACACTATATTTTTATTTCTTTTGGGAAGCCTGTCATCAACTGGACCTAATTTCTTTCTTTCATTATTTTTCATTTCAGTTAAACCACTCAAATATTTATTGAGGGCTTCTATGCTCAGCCACTTATTCACAATATTAAATCAACTCTTCTAAACAAATTGCTAATCACGGAAAGAAAATTCTATTTTGGGCATCAAGGGTAAACAAAATTAACCAGTAATGTACCAATGGAAAGATATCTCAAACGTGGCAGAATATACATGAATAACAGATTTGACAGATCTGTAAGTATTTCTAGATATGTAAAATTTTACCACCTCATGGTTGGAATTGTTTTTATCTTTCTAAATACTTTCTGAGCATTTCTAAGTTTTAAAATACCATGGTGTTATGATCAAAAGGAATTTTAATGAGAATTAATAGCATTCTACAAAAAATTCTTAGCTCTGTGAAATCTTTGAAAATATGTTGGATGAAGAAAATAATCTATTTGAGTTATGGACTAAAATTCTTTAACACCACTGAACTATGTAATAAAACATAACGTGAAGACTACATGTACAGAAGGAAATAGTCGTTAAGTCAATTTTAAAATTTAATTATGGAAAAAGACTTGCTTGTTTGTATCAGTATATTAAAGGCTTGTTCAGGAAGTAATAAAACTTGTTCAAAGTTTTAAATTTAGAAATATTTAAGTGGCTTAAATTTAGAGGTCACTAAATCTTCCAGGGAATAATTATTAGTTAATTAATTCTTGGACATAAATATAGTAAGTTATCTTTAGGGACCAGATTTAAGGGGTGTGTTAGTGCCAAGCCATTCTACCAGTTATCTCACTCATGTGATCTGTAAATTTATCATTCCCAGACACCAAGATAACACGAGATATGTTTATCTGCACTTTTAAGAAGAGCCGCTCAAAGGGATTAAATTCATAACATGAAAGCTTCCAATAAACACATTTTTTTTAAAAACACTGACATAAAAAACATCAACTGCTAATAAGAAGGGGGGAGGGGGTGGGGTACTTTAATACAGGGACAGATGCCAAAAGAGAATTTTGTATAAAGATTTTCCAACTATATTCAGCAAGGTATATTGCTCATGAAAAGCCTCATTGCGATAAAAGACCCCTGGCCTATATATTTCAAGCCGGCAGCCAGTATTTTCTTTGCGTGATTTTTATCGGAAACCGCTCATAAATAAATTAAGGTCGTTGAGGTAATACACACCGGATTTCATTTAATATTGAAGCAGCGTTAACGTTCAAAAAACACGTACTACGCATCCGAGGATTAAAAATCGGAAAAAAAGAAGTTTTTAATGTAATTGGAAAAGCTTATGTCCATGAAAATCAAAGTAATCCATCAATCGGAAAAGAAACAAAAGGTCTTTCTAGTGCAGGAATAGTTAGTTTGATAACCATATTCTGCAAGATATTTATCTTTCCAGTTCATTTTCGTGTTTACAAACTTTTTATTGGCTTTCTATCACTATATCCAAAAACTACGTCATCTTTCAAGACAGCGACCCATGGAATGAAAGCACTAGCCAAGGCAGGAAATATGTTTTCTATTACCCTGTTGAAAGCTAGGGTTCTAGATTTTCAACAGAAAGTTTTTGTAGGATCCAACTGTGTTCAAACAATATCAGAAACATTACACAGCATGAATAAAGATATACGCTAGCTTAAGTCAGCAAACGAGATCAATTCATTGGAATATAGGAACTTATTTATTCGGTAGAAGGTTGTTGATGTTGTTGAAACAAGAACAATTACAATGAAAGGCATGTATTAGAAATGCCATCTCTTTAGGCTCCCACGCAATTACGTCGTCTTTCCCAGAAGACACCCTTCTGTGAGAAATGTTCGTACGCGGACGCGTTGAGAAACGTACACTTAATGAGGCTATTTTCAAACAAGAATAAACGAGCAACTTACCACCGAAACTGGCACGATCACCGACACAATGATTACCACCCAATTTGGAAGGCTCTCCTTGCTGCTGTACGGGTATTTGATACTATCGTCATTACAGAAAAATCCGCGGCGATAGGGAGGAATGACCAGACCCAAAAGAGCGTTTATGAGTCCGATGATCAATAGACAGGCCAGATCAGCAACTTGAAAAAGCTTGGCGGAAGACATTGTAGCTACTCCTAAACGGCGTCCTGATTGTTGTTGCTAATACAAGCGCACAGAAGTTCTTATAGTGCTTCGGACGTGGATCAATGAGTGTAAATCCTACACCTCTTTGACCTTTTACGCAATGATTGACTGCGGCTGAGCGCTAAGCAAATACGTTTATCTGAAAGCCTGTTGTGTAAGATTACCCAGAACCTCCCTCGGGCGGAGGAAGACGACACCAACGTAGAAAATCTCGGAGGGGCAACTGTGTTGCATTTAGGAGTGGGGTGGGGGGGAGGGGGAATTAATCTCCCGCTTTAAAAATCTACATCTGTTTTCATCCACCTTAGCTATTGATGTCCTTCGTTTTACTATATTTCGTGTAAAATTTTTCCAACGATCAGAGAGAAACGCGAATGAATTGAAAACAGCTTGATTTGCAATGCTTTATGTTAGACTAATAACGCCCCCCTCCGGAACTTTTGAACCCATCTGAAATGACAGGCGAAAAACGCAAGGTCAAATTACTGCGGGTGATTTATTTTTTCAAGCTGCTTGTCAAACAGTAAATCGAGATTCATTCATGCAACAATAAATTCCGGAACTGCTGATGGGAAAAATTAGAACTTTAGTTGATTCGCTTGAAAAAGAAGGAAAAAAATAGCAACAGCATAATAGAATTTACCGGAAACCTATAGCCTCTGATATCAGGTCATCTCACCGGATATGAGATGAAATCTGCTAGGGTTTTCTCGATCTCTGAAGTGATGTGTTTCTTAGCAATTGGATCAGTGTTTCTTTAAGACCTTTTCTTGTTTCGTATGTTTGCAAAGATTTCAAGTCTTATTATACCCAAATATAATTTGAACTTTTCCGGATTAAGCCCTGCTCTCGCAAAACCTTATCCGGTGCAAATTTGACATTTATATTGAATCCCAAAAGATAACATTTACCGAATATACGAACACAAACATCAAAACACGAAAGTTGTGATACAATAGCTTTTTACCTCGTTGGTCACGTGCTCTCGACGGTCAAGTTCCTTGATAAGTGTTTTTTTGTGTGGTAACTCTACAGGAAATTGCTGTTTCTTTTACGGGTTGGAACACAAAAGTGGCAACGATTTTGTGATAAAGACATGGTTAAAAGCCTTGCCAATCCTGAAAGCGTGCCAGCAATTTGAAAAAGTTAATGATAAATCCAAGAGTTCAAGAAAAATTTTCTGAACTATTCTAAGGTAAACAACACCACACGAAACGGGCATTAAAAGGCTTGAAAGCTCCGATCAGTCACCTTGTACAACAAAGTAGGCTGGAAAACAGGAAAGCAGTGCTCGAAAGCTTTCGTTTGAGAAAAAGTAAGTTTTTTAAGATTTCCGATCAACAGGCTAAAAAGGTAGAAATCTCTTGTTATATGCCTTGAAAACATTTTCACAGGAAAGAATTTCCTTTTTCCCACTAGCAGATTAAAATTAGATTCTGTCTGAGAGATGGAATGACCGAAAGAGGATTTAAATTCTAATGCTACTTGTAAGAAAATACAACATTCACATCGTTCTAAACGCCCTTTAATGGTAGATTCAGTGATAGCTTAGTGAAATTAGCCAACAGAGATGACAACAAAGGCTTTTTTCTACATTTAAGGCCCAGCGCTACTAAAAATTAAGAGAAAATCTGCCCATAGAAGTTAGGTTTATTTCTCTTTGCCCATGGAAAAACACACGTAGGCCTCTAAGTGCTGTCGTGATGCTTTTCAAGTGGGCACTTAGTTTCTATGAAAATAAAGATAGTTAAATACTACAATAGCTCTAAAGTAATCGGTACCTAGGCTAAAAAACAGACGTATCGAGACGCATAAACGCTGTGCTTTAGTTACGCGGAGAGATACTCCCTTCAATATAAACAAATTAAATTTATTGAAATAACTTGTAACTTTTCGGTGCATTTATATATTTAACATAATTTGAATAAACTCTTTCTCAGCAATAAATCATTCCTTACGACTTGTACTTCGTTGTTGTTTAATTATATTGGACCTGGTTGTAAAAGTCTTAAGCTCGACCCTCTCTCAGATCTGCTTTACGTTTAACTCATCTCTGTTTCCTCCCAAGGCTTCTTACCTATGTCCCCGGCGGCCGATATTAAGAGCATTACACTTATAAACCGTGTTGTCTTATTTTCTAACAGTTCAAAATTCTATCAAGACTAGTTAAGACTGAACCGACGAAACTAAGAACTTATTTCTTAACGGTTGATCTTAAGAAACATAAACACTTCATTCTTGGAAAGTTCTGCACGATACAATCTTTGAGTGGTTTCTGATGTCGTTTATTAAGACTATTATAACACTCAATCACCGTAAATTAAAGAGAATGTCAAGTTAACTTTTGAAAATGAATAATGTCAAGTTAAAATGCCAATCAGCAGCTTTCATTTTTTTGTAGAGGTGTTTCCTCGAAAGAGTTTCGTCCACAGACTCAAAAGTGAGAATTACGTCTCTCCATAGTGGCTTTTGGGAGTGACAGTGTTGAGATTTCATTTGCTTTATTAAGTCGGTGTAAGTTTAGAACCAACTTTCATCATAAAGCGCAGGTCACTATCCACGATACACAGCCAGTTCACTCAAACGGATATGGTGTAGAAAAGGAAACTTAACTACGCCATAGTCGTTCCAGTCAAATGACCACACCTTTATTTACAGGAATAAAAATTTGTCAACACATTGCCAACCGGTTACTGTACAGTGCCCCTCCCTACCTCCTACCCTGTGGGTCACGTTTGGGCTTCTGGGAGGCGATGAAGCTGCAGTTACGATAAACTTAAACGTGCGACTCGCGCGCAAGAAAGGCTCTCCTCAAGAAATGACGGGGTGATGCCTTTTAAGAGTGTGTATTGAGAACACCACAGAGCTGAGTCACAGCTACCGCTCATAGCTTTCGTAACTGAAGAGTCACACCCACTCCGTAAGGGAAATTAAACAGGGACATACGTAAAGTAATCAATGGCTATCATTTGAATGGCAACCGTGGTACTTTAAAGACTTTATGGGATGTCATCCACAGACTCTACTGACCCTCAGTAAGTTGTAGACCAAAATAAACCTGCCTGCTCAGTAAAATACCCCTCATTTGGATAGAACTCAACTAAAGGATTTCATTGACAGACTCAAATCAGTTTATAGCGATCGTGTCTGTTTGGCATACCGAACATGTACAGACATCATCGCAAGAAAGGAGTACCTTTCAGTGGGAAGTCGAGAGCGGACCTATCATGACGTAATCGGTCGGCCCGGCTGAAGGTCTGTAATTACATTTGGAACTGCATCAAGTACATACAGTCAACTCCCATCATTTTTAATGGAGCACGTCAGCGGAAAGTCATAGAAATTAGAGGGTAAGTTGATTACCATCGTAATCTGCTATTTATAAAGAAGGAGATTTCTTGAGTATTTTACTTTCTATTATTTTTGTCCGTAAACATCTATAGTAGACTGTGTCCGAACACGAAGAAAAAGAGGAAAAACAACAACAGCAACGAGTCGACATTGTCATGAAACATCTGGACCGTAGCGGTAGCTGGTTTCTTGTCCATGATGGCCAAAGATATAGGTTTCACTGGAGATAAAGGTCAGAAAAAGAGGAAAAAACACTTTGAATGGCCTGCATGTAGTCTACGCCTCAGGGGAGTGAATCAGGATTGTTTTTGCCCGGTTTTTAACCCTGGACAACATCGGGGAAACGACAAATGCCAGATTAGCAGTGGCTTTGGAGAGATTTCCCCAAGACAAGAGTTTGATGACCCGGAATAACACTTGAATTTATGAATTGCCTCTTTAATCTTTGTACCGTTGCACCAGTTTTCAAACGCGTAAATCAGCGGTCAAAACAGTTAAAGGTGAAGAAGCTATATTCAATCTTGTATGTGGGGCAAGCTTGGAAGACAGTCTGTCATCTAAGATATTGAGTTATAAGAGTTCGAATTTCCCCGCTTATGTCACACGATCAAATACGCTGTAGTTTTTCACAAAGAGGAAGTCAGTCTTGTAGTTGTGGTCGTAAGTTCATCGAATTTCCGACAGGTCGCGTTTGTCATCGGAGGATAATGGCAAGCCCACCCAAAGGAAAAAGTAACTTACAGGTAAACATCTGTCTTTAAAAAAAGCTAAATGGAAAAATACAGGCAAACCACAGACTTGTTTTTTAAAAAAGTGAACTGAAAGACGTTATCCATCACCATGGATACGGCTTATGATGAGCCGGGTCACGCGATTTTATTCACCCGATCGCGCGAGTTAGTCGTCTCTTGTAGCGATGAAATGTTAGAAGTAGTTTACATGAGTTCTATTCTTTGTACAAATCAAACCCATTGTTCAAAACTGTTCATGATGTGATTATCAAGGGCACAAAAGGTTGGACTACCGTTCTAGACTGAGAGGGGAATAATATCGTCTGAAAATACCGCTCACTCTGGTTCTGTGGCTTTCATTTCAGTCATCACGCATGAAGGTTTTATCTACAGACTCAATAGTTCGAACCTCCCTTGTACAGCATAATAAACAGCACCATAGATACTTTCATATACTTTCATTTGAATGATCACACTCGTTAGGATTTCATCCACAGACTCAAACGTTAGTGAACTCCCCCTTACAGGTAAAAACAAAATCCCCCCCTACCCACAACACACACACACACACTAGACACGACACAATGTGCGCTTTGTTCGATTTATGCATCATGTCAGATGACATGTTTACCCCAATCTTCACTGTATGTTGTAACTAGTACCACGTACATCTTATGTTGTGCTTGGGAAGAGGGTAATTAGATTTGAGAGCTCTACAGTGGTCTCCAATTATAGTTAATTATAACAGAAACCTCCCGCGCTGACTGTGTTTGAGTTCCCATATTTTATCTGTTTGAGCCCGAGTTGTAGCCATTACAAGGTGTGGGGAGCCTCAGACGCGCTTGCCTTCGTAAAAGCTTGTGCGCACGAAAAAAGGCCTTCTAAGCGGGCAATGACAACAACTCTTACTCTTGAGTAATGGCATCCGGCAATATCTAGTATATATATTGCACGAAGAGTTCGTAGTAGCGACTGAGGTTTCCGCTTGGTAAACCGAACAAGTTGAATGACCATTGGGGTAACGCGATTTGCCGCCGGAATATCGCTAATTCTACGGAGGCGTGTGAAAAACGACAAAAAAGGGCTATGCAATTCCGCCGATCACTTTCATTGAAATAGGCGAATCAGTCACTTTCCTCCCGAATCCACTGATTATTAAAACTGTACATGAGAACTTTTTACAAACGACTAGCGCAGTGTATGCGATTATTCTGGAAAACGTTTCTGGGTCAGTTTTGGCTCACGTATTGCGGATCATGCCCCCACCACTAAAAAACGGTTGATCACAAGTTAGGGTGAACAATGTTAAATGATCATATAAAGTGAGGCAGTGGCATAACTTGTTAGTACACTTGAAGGGAATACTGGAAAGAGGAGAAGTTATTTAGAGAGTTGAAGAGATTTAAGACTACTCAAAATTCCACACAAGAATACAGAACTGACCAAACACTCGGGCAAAAAATAGGGTTATCTTGTAATCTGGCGCAGTTTTTAAGTCCACAAAACTAAGAAGTTTCCTTTGAATCGGAAATCCGGGCAAAAATTATTTACAAAGTGAACTGAAGCGTAAGACCTATTTACTCTCTTTGCTTTGGGCGGTCGGGTCAAAGCTAAAACCAAGCTAAAACGAATATCCCAATATTATTCTATGACTGGCACGCTTTGAAAACATCGGCTTTGATATATAGATATTGTACATGCAATATAAATTACTTCTTTTATATTAGTTCTATACTGCAATGTTTTAAGTCAAACAAAGACGCTCGGAAGTATCAATATCCAGACTTTTTTGTGACCGCCTTTTTAAAAAGAGTTTCGCCTCGGGGCTTTTTCTTTCAGCGATTAACCAGACGCCCACCCAGAGAAGAATAACTGGCGGATAATTGTCTGTCTTCGCAAAGTGAATAGGGAAAGGCAGGAAACCGCAGTTTTATCGATGGGCAGAGCTTTAAAAATAGGAGATGCATTGACGATAAGAAAGCCATGCAAGTTGTTTGATTTGTACACAGGGTAACCATGCTGAGAGTGGGGACGCTAAATTTGCAGGGCCCCCAACGAGCTGTATGGTAACCTTAAGCTGGTATATTAATCAGCGCCCACGACCACATGCGAGACTGAGTGCACAGGCCCACTAGTGCGAATGTAAGGGAATAAGGGGGGGATTGGGAGAAGAGAGGGCCAAAGACTGTGACCACACTTCTCTTTCGCGGGAGACTTCTGCGAGGTAACTACGAAACTTTGCAAGGGGCCTAGTTTTTTCCATGTAAAACAATAGCACTCTGTGCTGTTGGTACGTGTTCCTTTCAAGGGGTAAGATTTGCAAAAACAATAATATAAATACGTTTAGCTTGCTTTCGAGTTTTGTGACCAAAAAAGCCGTTAATTTTGCCCATATTTTACACAGTGGCAGCTTGTAGTGCGACGGTAACGAGACCTGTGCTCAGCTGAAACTGAAAGCATGTGAAAGCCTCGAAACTTCAACTGTTTTGGGAGGCACGTGAGGCAACACGTGCTGCTAAAAGCATTTTATTCAAAGAATGTATCATTGAGGCATTTGCCGACTGAATTTCAAACCTTTAAGTCTGTGAGGAAATCTTTTGATTTGATCGTCCAAAATGCAATGTACTTACTGTTTCTATATTCTTTGGATTTTTTGTTAAATTTTTGGAGCACTTTCAATCAAAGCTGTTCTGCGTTTACACGCACTAGTTCATTTTTAACCTTCTCTGCAAAACGTGTTCATTTTAAACCTTCTCTGCAAAACATGAAAAATCCTGATGTTTTCAGTTCTTTCGGTGTCGTGTTGAAAATTTTCACGTAATAGTACGATCAGGCTTGCAGTAGCATTCTGTGTCTAACCCAGGCTGAGCATTCTGTGAAGACCAAACTATAGAAACATTTCTTTATTAAAAGTGAGCAGAGTAAATCCATTATTCAGTCCAAGCTCACCGACAACAGCCGCAGCTCAAAATCAGACATTCCTCTTATTATTACGATGCTCGTCGTGGTTGGAGCTCCGCTTTGGTATCATATGACGAAAAACATGGCCGGCGGGTGAATTATAGGAATTATTTCTTTCTTCTGAGAAAGGCCATGCAGTGTGAAGTTTGGATAAAATTACCATTACATAATTGTTCGTGAAATAATAACCTTGATTTGAACAGCACGCTAGCGTATCAAAGACCACGCATCAAGCAGGGAATAATCCGGGGGGGGACTACTCAACAAAGTTTTGTACGGGGGGCTCCACCCCGAAATCTCCTTACCCTATTCTATAACATTTTTGAGAGAAAGGAACCCCTTTCCTATACTTTCCATTGATTTAATATACCTACTGATAAGAGGGGGTCTGAATGGGGTTTAGTGTTTACTGTTGTTTGCCCATGATTTTTAGTGTTTGCTGTTAAATTGGCCAATTTTTTCATGTTTTTAGAAGAAAATACTGTTAAGTGCTCGGAGGGTTCTTCGGACATCTTAGGCAATGGTCGGAATACTTCGTTAGTCTTCGGGAATCGTCGGTAGCCTTCGGAAATCTTCCGAAAAAATCTGGAATTGTCGTTAAATGGCCGAAAACTCCTTGATGTACTAAAGAAAATATTATTGGCCTTTTTTGAGCCGTTTTTGCTTCTTTCTGGAAAAAAATTACTGTGTCAAAGAATTTGTTACTGTTAGTGTTAAAATGCCTAAAATTTAATTGTTTCATGTTACAAAGCCAAAAAATGAAGTGTTTACTGTTATCGAGGTACCCCCCCCATTCAGACCCTCTGATGAGAAAAAAATCCCTAAAACAGAAAGTTCTTTAGTCATTTTTCTGTATAAACATTTTAACAAATTAAAATGATGTGACCATAAGGTGTGTCTTGCGACGACTACGAAAACGTCACTTAAAAGAGTGAAGTCGCGCTGCCTCAAACTTTATCGCGCTTACTTTGGCATTGAATTCTAAAAGATTGTATTAAAGTTCAGAAAAAGAAAAAGGAAATTGTTGTTTCGTGTTCCCCTCATCGACAAAACGTAAATTTAGGCACTTTCACGTTGCAGTCGTGTAACGACGGCAAAGAAATGTACTAAAAGCGTGATGCACGTGCAAAGTTGTCATTTTGTCAATCTTATCCTATTGGCTTTTTGTCGTTCTCGTTGCCATCGCCGTCTTCGTTGCTTAAGCTCCCTATTTAAATAAAGGAACTAGGAACTCTATACTTGAACTGACATGTCCCCACCTTAGCCCGAAAAACGTACCCCTTTCGGGCGGAGCCTCGACGTATAGGCCAGGGAGCACCCTCCCTGGGAAAAGATTAATAATCCCTCAGCTTTTCATGTTTTCACCGGCTTGAAAGCTTTGACAAATCAGGAGCCGATCCTTGACAAATCAAAGAATATTAAAAACCCCGTTCCCTGGCTCCTCTCCTGAGAACGAGGCTGGATGATTCAAGTTTTCTTGAGTTTTCCTTCAAAAGGGGTTATTCTCCTTCTTGTGCATCTCAAGGCGAGAAATTTTGATGCAATCTCTTTTAATTTCACATGCCTCAAGATATACAACGCAGATCTGTATTTTTAGCGCTTTTTCTAGGCTACCTTTCTATTTTCGCTCCAGCGTATTCACGCGTTCCCATACACCCCCTGGAGTGTAAAAAACGGATCACGAATTACGAGTTATTTCCTTCTTAGCCTAACACGCTTACAGATCAGGGAATAGTACAATAGAGAGATCCGTCCTTCGCGCCAAAATCATATTGTTAAACAAGCAATATTTGTGTTTCTTTGCAGTAATCGCTCTGTGGAGTTTCCGATCGATATAACGTGGAACACAGAGATTATCACGTCCTCGGTCTTCTACAACAAATTACCTGGAATATGGGAAGTGATCATAAATTCTTTGGGCAATTAAGGCCTTATTTGGTATACGATATTTCTCTTTTAGTAGAGGCATTGATTAAATCCGTTTCTATAGTGTTATTAATTTGCAGCTTTCTGCGTACTTAACCTTCAACCTGTAAGCTACGTGAAGCTTCAATAATTCTTAACCGTCGACGAATGTTCACGACCTTTCTGCCTTGGACAAAACGCTATGATAATGCAAAGGAAAACTCTCTAACCGTTCTTAGCTCTTGTTACAGAGTTTGCTTGTCACGGAGTAAGGAATTTCAAGATTCATGCGATCTCTGAGTTGGGGTACTTCCGCAGTACTTGCTTTCCGATTCCCTCAGCATCACAATGTAGAAGTGATGTAAAAACGAAACCGAAAATAATTTGTTTACCTACAAAACCCTTAAAAACTTGTAAAAAGATTTGCTTGAACAGTGTTGAAAGAGTTAGTGCGTTTCAGATCGAATTGGTTGAAAGCGATTCAGTTGAAAATATATTTAATGGGAGGCCTTTTTTGTGTCACTATCACAAAAAGGTCCAAAAAAACGGTGGCCAAGTAAGTAAGAGACTGCATGCGCGAAAGAGAAACCGGTGCGCGAGAGAAAATCTTGTGACTGAACACAACTTGAGGGAGTTCACTTTTGTAATATCTTTAATTAATTAACATATAATGTGCCAACAGGCCGTGCCTCTGTCAAAGATACAGTTCCTCAGTCCTTTTCCGCTGTTCTGTTCTGTATTATTCTGTAACATCTCAGCCCTCCCCATCAGTGCACCCCTGTCTAGTGGCCAAGACAGGATACTTACGGCCGGATCGGCAACGGCTTTTTTAGCGGAGGTCTCGTGCGCGCAGCGGAGCACCATAGGTTAAAAAAAATGTTGTAAACTACCCATCCGAGAAAATTTAGTAATCACGTGACCGTACACCGCCAGCCCGCCCGCCCGACCGTCCGTCCGCACCACAGGCATACCAATTGACATAACACATTCTTTTTTTCATTTCTGAAAGAAGTTTATTGATCTCAGTTTTAATAAAAAAAAGTTACATGTTTAAACCAGCAAGCTTCATTTTCCCGTGCACTAAATGAACTTTTTCATCTTCACTACTAAAGCTGTCGGTAATCTCAGGGTTAAAAGGGTTAAAGGGACCGTGTTGCGAAGGTTTTTTAGTTCATTTGCCTATGTATGTTTCCTTAATTTACTCGCTATGAACCTTACTGACGTATGTAAAAAATTAGCCTGTTCACAGACCCTCTATTTTCTCTTCAAAGTCCGTCGAGCGCGCGTGATAAAAAATTAAACCGCGGGGGATTTATTGACCGACAGCGCAAAGAGGTAGTGGTGGGGGAAGAAGAAAATTTTTCTTTCTCGCGCTCGTTCTCGTGCGCTCGCTCGCCGATGTTTTCGAAAAGAACGAAAAGAAAAAGAACTGACAACGACTGTGTACAGGCTAGTAAACAATTATCACTCCTATTGAACTTGCAAAATCACATCTTCCATGGTGCCACTTAAGCGTTAATGTTACAACAGGTTAATACTAAATGAATAGTCTAAGTTCTTTGGTAACAATTGTCATGCCACACAAGCGTTGAAGAAAGAAAAAATCTAAACCCCTAGATAAAAATAGAAAAATCGAAACTGTGAACTCCCATAAACACCAAGCGCGGGGCGCTGTCGGAGGTGAGGACAGACTCCAAAAGGGCGACTCCTAGGGTTCCAATCTGACAGTCCCCCTCCACCCCCCTTCCTGCTCACAGCTTCTAGAAAGGCAGCCACGGCCTAGTGATCGCTAGGGAATGAGAGCAGGTGTATTATTCATCTTCTCAATGGAATGAAATTTCAACACGCTAATGACACGGCTCCGGGGTCATGGATTCCTGGGGTATGTTCAAGAGTTTTCTTACGTCCCCGGGGTGGGTCTCCCAACCCGGGAAGATTTATACGAGTAGGCTCCGACACGAGTTCAACCCCGTACTCTTTTATATAACAGATTTACAGACCTTTTCATATACTTTAACTCGTGAAATGTACCTGAAACCTGAAAAAGGTGCCCTCTGCGAGCTTCCCCGTATACGCCATTATAGGGAGAACCTTCCCCGGGGGCTATCCCCGCTAACATTGAACTTTTCCCTAGTGGCGCGTAGGTTATAATGGGAAGTAGGGAAGCAGATGTTTATTTCTCCATCAAGTATATGTGTTCAGAATTTCAGTAACTGGCATGCCTTTTTGTTTTTTTTTTTATCACATTCTGCGTGTAGACCCACAAATGATCCATTTTGAGCTTTTTTATCACCTGGTGCGCAGGATCCAGTTCAACCCCCAACTGAAAAAAATTTATTTCGGGCGTTCATCCAAAAAAGATAATCATCCCGGCCCCCTTCCACAGCAAGGCTTTTGTAATTCTTTACATATTTGACTCAAGCTGGGCGTTAATTGGCAGACTAAGCAGAGGGTTTTTTGCCATCTCAGGGGCCTCTAATTTTCAACATTTCAAACAGCTTTTCATGACCCTTTTATTTGGCTTGCTAACTATGTGAGAGACTGAGCTTCCTTGTCGAGTCTCCTCATGATTTTTTATTTAGCCTTCATTAAAACTATTTTAGCTGCTTTATTCAGGGCTTTTGATCTTCCCCTTAGTTTCTTGCCTTCAAAACCTTCATTTCTCCATGATCATTCTACCACCCAACATTTGGATTTTTCCAGTTTTTAGCAATTTCTACAACAGATGAGCCAGTAAATAGAAGTATACAGGCTTATGCTCTCACGCAGCGGAACGTTTATGCGCTAAGGGGGTTTATCTTTCGTGATATTCACAAAAAAACAAGGAAGGAGTTCGAGCGATTCCGGCTATGAAATACAAAAAATGTGTGATTGGAAAATATACTCGCGCACGCGCACCTTTGGCGCGGAAGTACACATATCGAATATTCGAGTCAAAAGATGGCACAACAAGTATGAAAATAGTGAATTAGATTGAAAGACACAACTTTTGTTGAAATGATTTGCTTACCAAGTCCAATCGTTCTGAAATACAGACTTATAAAGTAGAGGAACGAACTTTTGGGACACCCCGTAATTTATTCTGTGTGGCAAAATAATAAAATAAGAGATAAAAATGAATAAAATAAGTGATAAAAATCGTAACAAATACTCTTCTTTTCACTCAAAACCCTCAATAACAATGCAAAAAAAACAACTAGTAAATCGTGAGTACATTAACATTATTTACTTCTAGAAAGTACATAATTAATTGTCTGCCTACTATTAAATAAAAACTGACCAGCACGCAGTCCCCATCTTGGGTAACCGAGCTAGTTATGCGCATGTGTTTAGTTGGAAAGGGTCCTGGGACTAATCCTGGGTCACTTCCTGTAGGACGTACATGTAAGCTCCACGAATGTGACAACAGGCAGACAAACAATTAATTTTTTCTCTGTAACACTGATCTTGGGCCAAAAAAATTGGTTGCATGACCAGTATATGACAATTCTGGCCAAAAGTGCCTGCAGTACAGTTTTTTCGGAAAAAAGATGAAAATTATTGCTCGTATTAAATGACGAATTATGCCCAAAATTATGTTAGCACAATCTATCAAAGAGTTGACCGTTGAGCACTTAGTTGCAGGCCTCCAGCATGGCCTCTGCCGATTTATTGTAGTTATAATGTGCTAAATTCGGTTTCAGAGTTTTTAGGGCCATCTGGTTTTCTTCTGTTTCAGCGCGCTAAACTCTGTGTGTTGGCTTTTTAGGCTCCAGGGTGGAGGTTTGGAGCCCACACTGTATTGGGATGCCTGTTGAAATTGTTTTAAACATGAAAATGTGAATATATATATAAGCTTATATACATGGCGCACCGATACCTTTTCTAACGACGTAATCATGTTATGAAAAATAAGCAAAGAAGTATTACAAGACGTAACTACAGATTCAACAAGACTCACTGCTTGCGTGCCTGTTTGCCAAAGCTCTTTGCAGTGTAGGCTTAAAATGTTTTGCCTTAGAAGCTTGGAAGCTCCCTGCCGCAACTACTAAGTCGTGATACACCGAATGAGACTACAAAGAAAACTTCGGAAATTTATCATGTGGCTGAACGGATATAATATGAAAGCAAATTGTAGATTTTTGCCATATAGACGTGCTGTTATTTCAGTACATGCATGACTTTCCCTTGTCGCTGAAGAACGAATGAAAATTAACTAGGGGAAACAGAGACTTGATCACGGAGACGGCTGAAACGTTTCCGTTTCAACCTTTTTCCACAAAGTATCTCACTACAGAGAAGTGCTATAGAGTCCAAATTCACTTAACTGAGCTAATTCAAACGAATTAAACTCAATCCAATTCATCCGTGAACGTGCTCCTGTTAATTCATCAATTAAGTTTTCCTTAGTCGCTGATGGTTTGCTGAAAGAAAAAAGTCACTCTGGCCAGAACGTCAATTGAGGCTGTTTTTTTTTTACGAGTGAAATGCTAAAGCGTAACGCAGAAAACTAATCCATCTAGAAGGCTCTGTTACTCTGTGGATATAGACAATTTAATTGTTTCTGAGAAATTCCCTCCTGAGTCACCAGAGTTGTAAAGGAGTAGTTTGCGGCTTTCTTAGATATACAGTGAAGTACCTGTCACACAGCACAATATTACGACCACATTCATTAGGTTCCAGCTAAAAGGTACCAATCGATATTGTGTTATCAGACCCGTTCCGTTCGCCCGATGTAAGGGAATCCAAGACAGTCTTGGATTTTGGATTCCGGGGACTCAATACCGGAAATTCTCTGCCAGTCGAACTTGATTCCCGACTCCAATCATTAGTGAGATTCCAGATCCCTTAAGCTGTATTCCGGATTCCATAGTCCAGGATTACAGATTTTACAAGCAAACATTTAACGGATTTCGGAATCCGGCTTCCCTTATACGGGGCTGGTTCCATGATTTAGGACTGAAGAGAAAAACAAACCTTCTGACATCCAGTCGTAAGAATAACAGGAAGCTAAATAGAAGGTTGCAAGTTTTCATGCTGAAGCGGTCGTTTGTAGCTGTTTTGCTCGCTGTTCAAGCGGTGCCAGTATGCTGAGCAAGTGCCTTAGCAACGACACACGAGTACAGGCAAATTTTTTAACCGGCGGGATCTTTTCGATTTACGGCCGAAAGAATCGCAAATTTTAAAGGTCCATTGGTTTTAAACTAAATTAAACATTGGCGTGTTTGTGACTCTTTTCCTGAGATATTGTCTCCCCGTAACTAGAGGCAATCTTAGACCTCTATTCAAAATAAAGAATTCAATCCTTTTTGAAAAAATTCTTATAATATAAGTCCTAATAGCATTCAAAGTGGTCACTCGAACGCTGTCTGAAGAAGCACTGTCACAAAAGATACTTTTTTTGCAACGCGCAAAATAATCATGGAAGTCGAAGGAGTCCAAAAATGTAATAACCCTTTTAACACTGATGACAAAAATAAAATCTTATTTCCCCTGTGCATTTTTTGTAGAAGTACTGTTTGATCTTTTCAGCCTTCATTCCCGTGACTACCGTTTTATAAAGTAGACAGCAGGGCTGAAAGAGTTAAAAAAGAAAAACGCGAAAGACGAAATAACTTACTGCAAAGGATTTAAATGGTTTTGGATGCAGGAGATTAGCACGAATTACATTCGACAAACTTGAACAATTTAAGATGAGGTGATTCAGTGACGTGACATTTTTAAAATTTTGAAAACAAAAAAAAATTTCTTTTTACTGGTTATTTTATTTACCCTTGCCCAATAATGGGCGAATTTGGATCGTGACATTTTGGCGAATCAATTGCATTTTGACACATTTTCCCTAAGATACAAGGCGGAGCCTTGTAAAAATCCTAGTCCAATTGGGAAATATTTTTGCTTTAAAAATATGACATGAAAGAAATGAAAAATGAATGTCAGTAAACCAAGACCGTTCGACTTTGATGATATATAGGAAACGTTTTGGGTTGTTTGTACATCTCAGGCAAGCTTTTTCTAGCCTGCGTAGCAAGCGTTTCCCATCGAGTTATTGCGCGAAAGTTAGAGCGGAAGCAAAAAAAAAAAGGTTGAAGGGGAAGGGGGACGGGAGAAGAGGAAACGCTTGCCCGCAAACCCCACGATTCTGAAAAACGCCCCTTGATATTTCACGGTTCGGTTCATTTGTAAATTGACAGCTCGTCAAAATAGAAACATAACGAACAGATTACCCCTGGATTACCAGATTTGTAAAATTACTTTGTTCTCTAATAGAACACGTTGCAGGCGATTGCAAGAACTGTAATAAAAGAGATTTACGATAAAAGAAAGTTAAAACCATGAGCGATTGATGCGGAATTTTTTGTTTTTTATTGTGTGGCTTTATCTCGTCTGAAACCTTTCGACACGTCAAGAACAATTCACTCCGTAGGGTATAAGTTTTGCAGAGCGGCTGCTCTTCAGCCTGTGTCGAAACGTTCTCTAAAATAGATACCGCTAAATTTCCAATAAACAAAAAGAATCTTTTCATGTCAAAAAGCTGACAAATCGCTTGTCCATGGCGGCTTCAGCTAGTGTCGAGTACCGATGTTCTGATTTATGTTGATGTTATCTCCAACAAACAGTCCATTTTTTCCAGTCAGATCCGCACGCCGTGATTCTCAATAAATTGGCCTTCCCTAGTCTCCACTGCTCGATCTCCAATTATACTTTGAAGACTCTGATCTCATAAACCTTCGCACAAACACGATTCCAATAAATATCAGTCCAAAGCATTTGTAATCTGCGACCACAAATCAGATGAGACCAGATCTGTGACGCACGAAAACAAAGCATACCTGGATTGATTGATGTTTCGAATGCTAAGTAATCAACACCACCTGCACCGCGCCAATCAGAAGCTGCGTTCGTGGGCGAACGCAGTTTTTCAAAATCGTGGAGTTTGCGGGCAAGCGGTTCCTTCTTTCCCCTCCCCCTCCCCCGTCATTCATTTTTTTTTGCTCTCGTCCCAGCTTTCTAGACGAACCTCGCGAGGAAACGCTTGCTACGCAGGCTAAGCTTTTTCCCGTATACAACGGAATTGATCGGATGATACGCTATTTTGACAGTGGATGAAATCCTAAATTGTGCACATTTCAATGAAACTGCTACTGAGCAAAACTTTTTGCTGTACAACTTGGTTCTAGCTTAAAGTGTGTTGATGAAATACTAGAGTGTGACCATTCAAATGAAAGCTACTGCCGGAGCAGTACTTTCATGTGGCTTTTTTCATTATGCTGTACAAGGTGGTTCTAACTTTTGAATCTTTGGATGAAATGGTTCTAACTTTTGAAAGGATGTGACCATTCAAATGAAAGCTACTTAGCAGCACTTTCATGTGGTGCTGTTTATTACGCTGTACAAGGTGGTTCTAACTTTTGAATCTTTGGATGAAATACTAAAGTGTGATCCATTCAAATGAAAGCTACTTAGCAGCACTTTCGTGTGGTAGCGTTAAGCGCGCGGATAAAATCCTAGAGGGTAACAAATGAAAGCAACAGCAAAAGTCTCTGCTGTTTGTTTCGGGTTCTTCTTACAAGTTTGTCCCGACCAAACAAGAAGATCAAAGAAACAAAACATTTTTGATCGACAGTGCATGCAAGCGTTTATTTTACCTTTAGTTTAACACATCCCTTATATTTCAATTTTCTTAAGACCACTAATTACAATAATCAACTGTTCTAATTTTTTAAGATCCGACTGCTTCTGTCAACTTGTGCAAATCTCAGCCTTCATTGAACTAAGATGTACCCCATGGCCTTGATGGACTGATCTCGGTTATCTGACGACCAATGAGCCTCATTTCCACACGTGTTTTCTTTGTGACGCGGAGTGCTCTGTTTTTCTTGTCCTCCAGTACCAAAGCCGATTCTGGAGTCAGGGCTGTCGCAGTTGTCTTCCTGGTTTCCAATAATCCCAATTCTTGCTCTAGAAAGGTAAAAAAAACGCCTGTCTCCTTTGGCGTTGAATCCTTCTCTTTCACAGTTGTTCTGCAGAGAAGCTTGAGGTCCAACCAGCTTCTTCCATTCGTCACGTCCCAGGGTGGTTGGTTCGTATGTCTCTTTAGAAATCAATTCGTACAGCGAATTGGCCTTCTTATTGATGACGATAAATCTGGTCTGGCTCTCTACCTTCATGCCGAGACAGATCTTAGTGAAACTCGTTTTATCGTAGGTTTCCAACTTGGTTTCCTTGTCGTCGAATCCTGTCGTCCCATTTTGTGGGTATTTGGATCCATAGGTGCTCCAATGATGTGAATCGTAGTGGAAGGTTGGCTGAAATTAAAGGGTAAAAAATTGCTTTTCTGTAATTAATATAGATTCTCCGGCTCTAGCAACTAGTGTTAGCCAAAGGTTACGGAGTACGGGCGACAACAATCGAAGGTCAAAACGCTTTTGCTCCAGCGCTGTGCTTTGCGTAAGTTTCATATGACCGATATTCAAAAACACGCGTGATCAGATTAAGAGTGATGAAAGTTCCAAACGAGCGTGATCAAATTGTATACATTCTTAGTGGAATTCCAAACGAATGCTGGCTAACTACATGCGACGCAAGCGTAATATATAGTAATAACCAAAGGTTACGGCGTGCGGGCGACAACGATCGAAGGTCAAAACGCTTTCGCTCTAGGGCTGTGCTTTGCATAAGTTTCGCGTGACACATGGTCAAAACACGCGTGATCAGATTACGAGTGAGTGGAAGGTCAAAACACGCGTGATCAGATTACGAGTGAGTGGAAGGTCTAAACACGCGGGATCAGATTACGAGTGAGTGGAAGGTCTAAACACGCGGGATCAGATTACGAGTGAGTGGAAGGTCTAAACACGCGGGATCAGATTACAAGTGAGTGGAAGGTCTAAACACGCGGGATCAAATTGGATTCCATTCATTCTTAGTGAAAGTCCAAACGGATGCTGGCTTGATACATGCGACGCATGCGTATTAATAACCTAGATATTAGGATTGCGGATTCTCCTTGTCGCCCGCAATGAAAAAGTACAACTTTAAAGAAGAGTACCTGTGCACCATCGATTTTCATGACAGTAGTCCATCCTCCTTCTCCGCATCCAAAGTTTCCATCTCCCATGTGACAGTAAACTGGTCCGGGACTAATCCCTAGGTCATACGCGCCACTTTTACGTTCTCTGAAAATTGAAGACGTAGGAGTGTTAAACATTGGCACGGCACGCTCCATGTTATATAATTAGCTTTGTCAACTACTTTCAAAAGAATAGAGTAGAGTAGGGTAGGGTAGGGTAGGGTAGGGTAGGGTAGAGTAGAGTTGAGTAAGAGCTGGATAACAGGATAGTGCGCAAATTACGCATAATTAACATTTATCTTATGAAAATAATCTAAATATTTCACAGATACAAATTCTGACAATCTTTTTGTCTTACACATTTTGTTATTATAGTTCCGGCAGCTTCGTAACGAGTACGAGTGAACGGTAGCTACCCTTCCACTTATGGCAAGGCCAAACACATGGATGGTTTTAAATTACGCATAAATGATTCGCAAGCAGCTGCCCAACGGTCTTCTAAAGACGGCAGGCCACTTAGTATCAATGCCTCGTCATAATGTAAATTCGGAAGAATTATCCTAAGGGCGCGCTTTTGAATTCCCTCCAATCAGACAGACTCACTTTGGCAGATTCGAGAATACAGCCGAGACGTATTCAATTACTGAATACCCGAAATGATCATGACAGTACTCGAGTAGGGGCCGTTTTTTATGTAATTGCTTTGAGCTGTAATTGAAATGCCTCGTTGTTAATTTAAACTAGTTGTTAGTAGGTTTCAAGAGTCGGCCTTAAGGTGAATTTTCACTGTTGCTAAATTTTCACGTGCATGCGCACGTAATACATTTTACGCGCGAAAATAAAAAGAAACAATGTATGGAAGGTCCAGCGTTAACTTAAAAGTTGAAAATGCTGAACTTTTACGCGACAATGGAAATCCACCCTTACTTTGGTGTTGGTTAGGGTGTGAGCTTTGCCTTAAAAAGTAGTAAAACCAAATCCAATTCGATCATGTACGACCTTTCATTGTAATTAAAGTCGTCATTTCGTCCTATATACGTGATCCAAGATGTCATCCTTTTCCATTGGCAACGAGGTGATGGTGTTTTGAATGTAACTCAGCCGTTTAAAACACTTGTTTCTTTCTCATCGATATTTCAAAAAAGGTTTAAGTGAAAAACATAAAAACGAAGAAGCTGCATGCCATTTGCCTGTAACCGTTTCTTGTTTTAGACATGTTAGACCGAATCAGCTCTTACAACTTACCCTTGATCATAAAGCTCCTTGCACGAAGACGGCCCTGTAGCAAAGAAAGCGAAAAAAAGCTGTCACTTTAAACTTGAAAATAGGAGAGAGTCTGTGTAAATTTTTATTAACTTGGAGTAAAAAGAAGCAATCAAATGATTAATCCGGAAATTTCACTATTCAGACCCATTCTTTTCTTCAAATACATTTCTAACCGGTAAACTTTAAGGCTTCTTACAAATCTCTGGGCACTCTTCGCGTCTGAAATTTGGGTTGAAATGTGATTGGAAACTTCCCTTGGAAAACTGTACCTTTCTTTGTTGAATTTTTTCAGTATTCATTGCTTCTGTTTTCGGAGAGGCTATAGAAACTTGTAAAGTGTGAATTAAATGAGATTCTCAATTACAAAAAACATACAGCGGCTAGAAAATATTCGTAGATCAAGTGTTCCTTCCTTGAAAAATTTCCTCTACCTTTGTTATCGTCATGGTAATATACTCAAAGGGGCTATGCCACGAGGATATTGCGGTCAATTCTGTTCTAAATAAAGTCATAGCTTTGATTCGTTACTATGCACAAAATGCTCTCTTACTGTGCATTTATAATGAAGACACCACACAAATTTCATAAGAAAGTACCAATCGTAATAATGTTTTCAGTGATTTTTGCAGGCATTAGCCCAACTTTATCACTGAGCATGAGATTCATGATGATATATCTTCAATCCATGTCCATCCTTGCTATCCGTAGCTACAGCACAACAGGGAACGGTTTTGATATAGTCTTAAGTCTTAAATAACAAAAGTGGGCTATTATTTTTAGCAGTCAATTCAATTGCCACGAAGACACCTTTTGGCCTTTTAAAAAGCTAGCAAATAGCTTGAAAAATCCCTTTTAAAACTACATTTTGACATAATTTTAATCCAAAATCAGTAGTGGGGAATCTGCTGTTGTGAATCGGACAAGGGAAACGTTACTTCTATGGCTATTGAAAAATATGGTTTTGATTCAAAACTGTTTTAAAACTCGTTAAATTTGGGATAGCCCTCCACTAAAATTGATATTATAATTTTTAATAAGATTATCTTTCAGTTATCGAATAAAGTTGTAAAAGCTAGTGCTTGAATTCCAGAAGACCCAGCCAAAATTAGGTATAACCTACCTCTGGCCGTTACTGATGCTACGACTAGCATGAGAAGTGTCAGGAAAACGAAAGCGGTCCTCATGATTAAATCTCGAAGATCAGGTCTAGATAAAAGAAACGCAAAATGTCATTATTAACTAAAAGAGGGTACCACAAAATTATTAAGGACTTGGTAATGTGCCTGCCTTTGCTATATCAAAAGGGTGAGTTTAGCTTTTAGTATTAAAAAAGCAGTTACCTTGTTGGGATGAGGCAACTCACTGAAATAGTGTTGATGGAATTCCGTCCACGAACAGAATGGTGTCTTATCTATGAGTCACATGTCTTATAAAGATTTCGTGATCAAGGGCGTGGCAAGCTGTACGCACGTGCGCACGTCGTATCTGATTCCTTGTACTTCAGGATGGGCACTGCTGTTTAAATATCTCTCACACTGGAAGTTTGTTAAATGGGAAAAAGAGCAGAAAATAAAACAAAATGGTTACTGGTGTTTGCAGTGAAATGACAGGATCATCCGCGACTCGTCTGTTCAAGCAGGCAGAAAGGCAAACAACTCAAGCTAGACAAAGTTATGTGAGAACTGTTTTTATTTTTGCCAATCTTAGCGCATTATCACGTATTCAGAAGCAGTTCAAGTTTTAGTTGTTATTTGCTTCGTACCGTTTTTATAAACTGGAAAGTAACATACAATGGTGCGAAATTCCTCGGACTCTTGTTATTAAGCGGTAGAGAATACTTTAACGTTTAATTGTACCTTGTGATTATATTTGAGGGAAATCTTCGTGGGACCAAACTTTCTTTATCGCTTTGGAATAACTGAGATGAACTTTAATTAACAGTTGTATGTGCATTTTGTAAGCAGGGCCGTAGTTAATTACCTGAGGTACCCACCTACGCCTCCTAAAAACTAGTTTGAGTTGAAAAAGTAAAATAAGACCCAACAACTTGATTCGAATTAAGGTATACCCAGATTAGCTACCGTGTAGTTTTTCATCTATAAAATTAAATAAAGACTCCCTATTTTTCTGAAATTAAAAGCCTTGTTAAACTGGAGAAGAAGGAGGCTGCTCTATATAAACACTTCTTATTGCCTACTGTTTGACAAAAAGGAATTTCTTAAACCGTTAGTTTTAAAAACGCTTTCGCACGGAATGAGTGAAAACCACATATGATTTCAGATATAGCGTCGGTCGATGGACGGCCTGTTTGGCACATTATTTAACCACAATTTTATTTTCCCTTTTTTTCTTTTCGTCTTAGTATTTCGAAGCAGTCTTTCGTAGCCAAGCTTAAAATCTAAATGACGTTACTGGCCCTCAGCAGCGCTACTTACGTACGTATGTATCCCATAATATTAACATATTCTTGTAAACGATGTGACAGCCTATATCTATTAAAGGTGAATCTATTAAAGGTGAATCTTTTCAAAAAAGTAAACGCATATAAAATAGAATAAGACGAAAACGCTAGAGGTGGGGGGTTTCAGCCAGCCCCCTATTGGTACCGCGGTGGAGGTGCGAGTTTGGGTGTACGTCTGAGGGTTATAATAAGACCATCGTGTGCGATCAAGCACTGTTCATGCGCGCAGAAGTTCAAACATAATTATTTAATTCAAGGTAAATACAATAATTACTGGCGTTTGAAGTAAAATGAGCGGATCATTGCGTGAGATTAAACACTCACAGTGTTCAATAAGCAAGCAGAAAAGCAAACAACTCAAGCTAGACAATGTCGTGTGAGAACTGAAAGAACTTGAACTTGATAGATAGATAGACACTTTATTAAAATACGTCCCAGCTGTATATGGCTGAATTGTGTATTACATATAAAATTTAAAATGTATTAAAATATAAAAATGAATGAAAAAAAATAGAGGTATAAATACGCTTAAAAATAAGATTTAAGTTAAAAAAGGTACAGTTACCACCTAAGCTTCAATTTGAAACACTTATGATCAACAATAAAATTCAAGACATATCAGTGCTGACATAAAGCCATTGAAAAATTATTCTTGATCCTATTGGTAGGCCACTGAGACGGGTATAGGCGCCTTAGGTCGAATTCACGTGGAACAGAAACACTGGCGGCGAAACCTTTCTCAGTTCGTGCTGGCTATCGATCGCTAACTATTCACATGTGAGTGTGCTGAACTTTTCTTTTTTTGCAAATGCGTTAGTGAATTGACATGTATTGATCAATAGCAGTGTATCTTTTTTAAATTGTTCCTAACGGATTCCATATCATATAAAAGTACGAATTTAATTGGGCTTTTATTCTTAAACGATAGAGAACACCTTCACAGCGTGTAATTGTACTTTGTGATTACCGGAAAAATCTTCGCAGATGCAATGTTTTTTTAATCGCACTAGAATTGTAAGTTGGAGCTTCCTATATTTGAAAAGGTGTATTTAGCATAAGCCAAGCCGTGGCTACAAGTAAACATGTACGCATAAGCGTTCCTGAAAAAAG
This sequence comes from Porites lobata, assembly GCA_942486035.1. Taxonomy (NCBI): domain Eukaryota; kingdom Metazoa; phylum Cnidaria; class Anthozoa; order Scleractinia; family Poritidae; genus Porites; species Porites lobata. Next base: position 1,285,045 of record CALNXK010000143.1, on the reverse strand, counting down.
AGCGAATGTTTATTCTTCGAAGCAAAAAGCACAATTTGTTTACAAACTGAACGTAGATTTCCTCGTAAAAGCCACACGATTATTAAACTAAATATTAAGGCTTAAAAGATAAAATACTAGGGGGCGAAAGACTAGTCCATATATTCTTAAGGCAACTACTTGGTATAAGTTAAGTAAAAAGCATTGGCTAAGCGATCATGAAAATTTTCATCTGCTACGTTAAATAATAGCATCTACAGTATTAACCAGTTCTTTGATCACCTCTCAAAAGCCTTGTTGGACTAAAGAAGGCGGCTCTTCTTTATTAACGGAGCTAACCATTCTAAATCTGAAATCAGTGCTTAACCGTAATCGCTATACATCAGCACAAACCATAATCGCTGCACTATTTTGTCTCTTAGCTTCTCTTTGGAGTTTGTAGTAAAGAAAACTAACCCGGCGTTCTAAATCTGTGTTTAACCAGAAGTACTAAACATCAGTGCGAGCCATCATCGCAGCTCTATTTTTTTTTAAGCTTCCCTTTTTCTTATTTTTCCACTGAATAAGCTTTTCTTCTCGTTAGTAAGCGAGAAGAGCTTTTGAGCTACCTTTGTAAATAGGTAATATGTGAATCAACCTTGGGGAGAGCGTTAGGTGACAAACGTTTTCACAGATGGGACGAGAAATTGTAAGTTCAACGAGGACAAGAGTGCATAGAGTGTAGTCACGATAACACGACAGACAACTTCTAGTAAGAATCCTTTAAGGACTGGTTTAAAGCATTGCTTTTCGCACATTTCCCCCCTTTTTTCTTAAATATCAGCCAATATTTCATGCAATCGAAAAATGATTCATTGCCAATTAGTTTTCAGTTCTTGAATTAATAGTTTTTAGATGATTTTCGAGTTTGATGTATAAAAATTAATGGGTGTTATTTAAAATTTTAAAAACTTGAAAAATGTTGGATTTGGGGGTTGTTAAAATTAAACTATGAAGTGAATAGTAAGCAGACAAATACAAGATAGTCCACCACCGCAACAAGGTGCCTCTGATCTCATCAGCGGAATGCCTGGTAATGTGAGTGAGGAATCTTTAGTAGATATGGATTTTCTCGGATTCGTATTTTGTGTAAAACCGAAAACATTAATGAATCAGGTAAAATCTCCTGAATCTTATCTAGGGCATGTAAACGTAACCAAATTTGTCGACTCTAAGGCCTAGACCAAACGTGGAACTGTTCATGAGACGAACCAAACTCTAATTTGAGTCGACCTAAATTAAGTTAAGATCGTCTGTTGGGTCAGACGTCGAACTTAGGACGACGCGTCGAACAAACCAACTGAAGCAGACCAAAAAACAATTTTAATTAATTTTCTCCCGAACCAGGCTAAATATGTATTATCTTAGAAGTGTTGGAGGATCCAAACTCTCCGAGTTGAGTTCGTCTAAATGATGCACACGAAATCAACCGAGCCAGAGGTCGAACTTTTCATGAGCTTAACTCTAAGCTTGGTTCGTCTCTCGCCATCCCGTTCTAAACGTTTTTCTTTAAATGGAACGGCTTTTTTATTCAGTGAGCAAAGCTAGTCATTTTTTGCAGCAAAAGGTGCTAATATTTGACCAGGATAATTTTAAAGTTATCTATCTCCTATAAGCTGGCAAGATTGTTCTCTATTTTCCTTTCTTTTTTGACCAAGCGAAACACGCAAGGAAGCAAAACATCATAGCCTGTTCAACGAAGGGAAGCGAAGGAAAGCGCGAACCAAATGAGGTTCTAAAACAAATGACGCCACGCTATAACAGTAGAAAAAAAAAGGGGTAGAAAAAATATCGATGTACAACATTCTCGTTCAAAAAGAAGTTTAATGATTTTCTTTCCAAGCAAACTACATAAGCTAAATCGTCTAAATTGTCAAGTGGCACTTTCTTTGCACAGCTATTAATGAAGGTTGTCTTTTTCGATCACTACTAACGGCTCACGCCACCGTTTTTAACTGAACCAGAGTCTTGGCGTTCTCACTCACATATGTAGCGAATCTGTTGAATTCAGCGGACATGAGTTAGTATATATTATCAACAAAACGAAATCAAGGCTTGCTGCCATCAAGCTATTAACTGTACCCATTCCAACAGTCCAAAAGGGATCAAAATCGAGTTAAGGATCAGAGCATATTCAATAACCAGTAACATGTACATCTATAGAAATCAGTTGTCGGATGTAGATATTTACCCATCTTATTTCCATTTTTGAATTTTCTTTTCCACCCTGATGTGGGGGAGGACGGGATTGGATGACATTAGGTTACATCGCTTTAATAATAATTCACAATAGAAAAAGGGCTGAAGTGGCCGGGAAAGCCAAGAAAAAAAGGGGTGGACACTACAAATACAAATTAAGGTAAATGCTGGGGAAAGATAGACCCTTCTCCCGTCATTTTTGTGTCAGTAGTTTCTCAGTCTCCCTTCTTCCCTTTTCCCCTTTTCGCTCCTCTCTTCCACACAAGCTACTCAGGCTACGACTTCTTTTTCAAGATCGATAAACTTGCCAAAGCTACGAATCCTGGCGACAATGAGAAATTGAAGAAAAGAGATCCCTTTGAAACCAAGTTGAGAAAAGGTTTGGCTAAGAAAAATAGTTACCTCTAGATATTTGTAAGTTTCATCGCAGGGATCACCAAACTCGCTGTTGGTTGCCCGCAATGTGCAATGTGAACGTCCCTGACAGTGAGCTTGAACTTTGGCAAGTGCTCCATCAGCTTTGCAGTGAGTGGACTTTATTGGTCCCCAGCCACAGACTTGAGCTCCAGTCAAACGACCGTAGTTTGCAGAAAGGATACTGATGTTCTTGGAAAAATGAGTGCAAGAGAGTGTATGTGAATCGCCTTCACAGAATTGCAACTGCATCTCTCTCTGACAAGTTGCACCTGAAATATGTACAATAAACAGTTTTTAGACGAGAGAGAGCGAAATATTGCCATTTATCAAATAACCGCTGATATACTAGACAAACGAGGCTTGGTTCACCCTATGCCGGATCGGGCATTCATCCAAAAAAGATAATCATCCCGACCCCCTTCCACAGCAAGGCTTTTGTAATTCTTTACATATTTGACTCAAGCTGGGCGTTAATTGGCAGACTAAACAGAGGATTTTTTGCCATCTCAGGGGCCTCTAATTTTCAACATTTCAAACAGCTTTTCATGACCCTTTTATTTGGCTTGCGAACTATGTGAGAGACTGAGCTTCCTTGTCGAGTCTCCTCATGATTTTTTATTTAGCCTTCATTAAAACTATTTTAGCTGCCTTATTCAGGGCTTTTGATCTTCCCCTTAGTTTCTTGCCTTCAAAACCTTCATTTCTCCATGATCATTCTACCGCCCAACATTTGGATTTTTCCAGTTTTTAGCAATTTCTACAACAGATGAGCCAGTAAATAGAAGTATACAGGCTTATGCTCTCACGCAGCGGAACGTTTATGCGCTAAGGGGGTTTATCTTTCGTGATATTCACAAAAAAACTAGGAAGGAGTTCGAGCGATTCGGGCTATGAAATACAAAAAATGTGTGATTGGAAAATATACTCGCGCACGCGCACCTTTGGCGCGGAAGTACACATATCGAATATTCGAGTCAAAAGATGGCACAACAAGTATGAAAATAGTGAATTAGATTGAAAGACACAACTTTTGTTGAAATGATTTGCTTACCAAGTCCAATCGTTCTGAAATACAGACTTATAAAGTAGAGGAACGAACTTTTGGGACACCCCGTAATTTATTCTGTGTGGCAAAATAATAAAATAAGAGATAAAAATGAATAAAATAAGTGATAAAAATCGTAACAAATACTCTTCTTTTCACTCAAAACCCTCAATAACAATGCAAAAAAAAAAAAAAACTAGTAAATCGTGAGTACATTAACATTATTTACTTCTAGAAAGTACATAATTAATTGTCTGACTACTATTAAATAAAAACTGACCAGCACGCAGTCCCCATCTTGGGTAACCGAGCTAGTTATGCGCATGTGTTGAGTTGGAAAAGGTCCTGGGCCTAATCCTGGGTCACTTCCTGTAAGACCTACATGTAAGCTCCACGAATGTGACAACAGGCAGACAAACAATTAATTTTTTCTCTGTAACACTGATCTTGGGCCAAAAAAATTGGTTGCATGACCAGTATATGACAATTCTGGCCAAAAGTGCCAGCAGTACAGTTTTTTCGGAAAAAAGATGAAAATTATTGCTCGTATTAAATGCCGAATTATGCCAAAAATTATGTTAGCGCAATCTATCAAAGAGTGGACCGTTGAGCACTTAGTTGCAGGCCTCCAGCATGGCCTCTGCCGATTTATTGTAGTTATAATGTGCTAAATACGGTTTCAGAGTTTTTAGGGCCATCTGGTTTTCTTCTGTTTCAGCGCGCTAAACTCTGTGTGTTGGCTTTTTAGGCTCCAGGCTGGAGGTTTGGAGCCCACACTGTATTGGGATGCCTGTTGAAATTGTTTTGGACATGAAAATGTGAATATATATATAAGCTTATATACATGGCGCACCGATACCTTTTCTAACGACGTAATCATGTTATGAAAAATAAGCAAAGAAGTATTACAAGACGTAACTACAGATTCAACAAGACTCACTGCTTGCGTGCCTGTTTGCCAAAGCTCTTTGCAGTGTAGGCTTAAAATGTTTTGCCTTAGAAGCTTGGAAGCTCCCTGCCGCAACTACTAAGTCGTGATACACCGAATGAGACTACAAAGAAAACTTCGGAAATTTATCATGTGGCTGAACGGATATAATATGAAAGCAAATTGTAGATTTTTGCCATATAGACGTGCTGTTATTTCAGTACATGCATGACTTTCCCTTGTCGCTGAAGAACGAATGAAAATTAACTAGGGGAAACAGAGACTTGATCACGGAGACGGCTGAAACGTTTCCGTTTCAACCTTTTTCCACAAAGTATCTCACTACAGAGAAGTGCTATAGAGTCCAAATTCACTTAACTGAGCTAATTCAAACGAATTAAACTCAATCCAATTCATCCGTGAACGTGCTCCTGTTAATTCATCAATTAAGTTTTCCTTAGTCGCTGATGGTTTGCTGAAAGAAAAAAGTCACTCTGGCCAGAACGTCAATTGAGGCTGTTTTTTTTTACGAGTGAAATGCTAAAGCGTAACGCAGAAAACTAATCCATCTAGAAGGCTCTGTTACTCTGTGGATATAGACAATTTAATTGTTTCTGAGAAATTCCCTCCTGAGTCACCAGAGTTGTAAAGGAGTAGTTTGCGGCTTTCTTAGATATACAGTGAAGTACCTGTCACACAGCACAATATTACGACCACATTCATTAGGTTCCAGCTAAAAGGTACCAATCGATATTGTGTTATCAGACCCGTTCCGTTCGCCCGATGTAAGGGAATCCAAGACAGTCTTGGATTTTGGATTCCGGGTACTCAATACCGGAAATTCTCTGCCAGTCGAACTTGATTCCCGACTCCAATCATTAGTGAGATTCCAGATCCCTTAAGCTGTATTCTGGATTCCATAGTCCAGGATTACAGATTTTACAAGCAAACATTTAACGGATTTCGGAATCCGGCTTCCCTTATACGGGGCTGGTTCCATGATTTAGGACTGAAGAGAAAAACAGACCTTCTGACATCCAGTCGTAAGAATAACAGGAAGCTAAATAGAAGGTTGCAAGTTTTCATGCTGAAGCGGTCGTTTGTAGCTGTTTTGCTCGCTGTTCAAGCGGTGCCAGTATGCTGAGCAAGTGCCTTAGCAACGACACACGAGTACAGGCAAATTTTTTAACCGGCGGGATCTTTTCGATTTACGGCCGAAAGAATCGCAAATTTTAAAGGTCCATTGGTTTTAAACTAAATTAAACATTGGCGTGTTTGTGACTCTTTTCCTGAGATATTGTCTCCCCGTAACTAGAGGCAATCTTAGCCCTCTATTCAAAATAAAGAATTCAATCCTTTTTTGAAAAAATTCTTATAATATAAGTCCTAATAGCATTCAAAGTGGTCACTCGAACGCTGTCTGAAGAAGCACTGTCACAAAAGATACTTTTTTTGGCAACGCGCAAAATAATCATGGAAGTCGAAGGGAGTCCAAAAATGTAATAACCCTTTTAACACTGATGACAAAAATAAAATCTTATTTCCCCTGTGCATTTTTTGTAGAAGTACTGTTTGATCTTTTCAGCCTTCATTCCCGTGACTACCGTTTTATAAAGTAGACAGCAGGGCTGAAAGAGTTAAAAAAGAAAAACGCGAAAGACGAAATAACTTACTGCAAAGGATTTAAATGGTTTTGGATGCAGGAGATTAGCACGAATTACATTCGACAAACTTGAACAATTTAAGATGAGGTGATTCAGTGACGTGACATTTTTAAAATTTTGAAAACAAAAAAAATTTTTCTTTTACTGGTTATTTTATTTACCCTTGCCCAATAATGGGCGAATTTGGATCGTGACATTTTGGCGAATCAATTGCATTTTGACACATTTTCCCTAAGATACAAGGCGGAGCCTTGTAAAAAAATCCTAGTCCAATTGGGAAATATTTTTGCTTTAAAAATATGACATGAAAGAAATGAAAAATGAATGTCAGTAAACCAAGACCGTTCGACTTTGATGATATATAGGAAACGTTTTGGGTTGTTTGTACATCTCAGGCAAGCTTTTTCTAGCCTGCGTAGCAAGCGTTTCCCATCGAGTTATTGCGCGAAAGTTAGAGCGGAAGCAAAAAAAAAAAAAGTTGAAGGGGAGGGGGGGACGGAGAAGAGGAAACGCTTGCCCGCAAACCCCACGATTCTGAAAAACGCCCCTTGATATTTCACGGTTCGGTTCATTTGTAAATTGACAGCTCGTCAAAATAGAAACATAACGAACAGATTACCCCTGGATTACCAGATTTGTAAAATTACTTTGTTCTCTAATAGAACACGTTGCAGGCGATTGCAAGAACTGTAATAAAAGAGATTTACGATAAAAGAAAGTTAAAACCATGAGCGATTGATGCGGAATTTCTTGTTTTTTATTGTGTGGCTTTATCTCGTCTGAAACCTTTCGACACGTCAAGAACAATTCACTCCGTAGGGTATAAGTTTTGCAGAGCGGCTGCTCTTCAGCCTGTGTCGAAACGTTCTCTAAAATAGATGCCACTAAATTTCCAATAAACAAAAAGAATCTTTTCATGCCAAAAAGCTGACAAATCGCTTGTCCATGGCGGCTTCAGCTAGTGTCGAGTACCGATGTTCTGATTTATGTTGATGTTATCTCCAACAAACAGTCCATTTTTTCCAGTCAGATCCGCACGCCGTGATTCTCAATAAATTGGCCTTCCCTAGTCTCCACTGCTCGATCTCCAATTATACTTTGAAGACTCTGATCTCATAAACCTTCGCACAAACACGATTCCAATAAATATCAGTCCAAAGCATTTGTAATCTGCGACCACAAATCAGATGAGACCAGATCTGTGACGCACGAAAACAAAGCATACCTGGATTGATTGATGTTTCGAATGCTAAGTAATCAACACCACCTGCACCGCGCCAATCAGAAGCTGCGTTCGTGGGCGAACGCAGTTTTTCAAAATCGTGGAGTTTGCGGGCAAGCGGTTCCTTCTTTCCCTCCCCTCCCCGTCATTCATTTTTTTTTTCTCGTCCCAGCTTTCTAGACGAACCTCGCGAGGAAACGCTTGCTACGCAGGCTAAGCTTTTTCCCGTATACAACGGAATTGATCGGATGATACGCTATTTTGACAGTGGATGAAATCCTAAATTGTGCACATTTCAATGAAACTGCTACTGAGCAAAACTTTTTTGCTGTACAACTTGGTTCTAGCTTAAAGTGTGTTGATGAAATACTAGAGTGTGACCATTCAAATGAAAGCTACTGCCGGAGCAGTACTTTCATGTGGCTTTTTTCATTATGCTGTACAAGGTGGTTCTAACTTTTGAATCTTTGGATGAAATCCTAAAGTGTGACCATTCAAATGAAAGCTACTTAGCAGCACTTTCATGTGGTGCTGTTTATTACGCTGTACAAGGTGGTTCTAACTTTTGAATCTTTGGATGAAATACTAAAGTGTGATCCATTCAAATGAAAGCTACTTAGCAGCACTTTCGTGTGGTAGCGTTAAGCGCGCGGATAAAATCCTAGAGGGTAACAAATGAAAGCAACAGCAAAAGTCTCTGCTGTTTGTTTCGGGTTCTTCTTACAAGTTTGTCCCGACCAAACAAGAAGATCAAAGAAACAAAACATTTTTGATCGACAGTGCATGCAAGCGTTTATTTTACCTTTAGTTTAACACATCCCTTATATTTCAATTTTCTTAAGACCACTAATTACAATAATCAACTGTTCTAATTTTTTAAGATCCGACTGCTTCTGTCAACTTGTGCAAATCTCAGCCTTCATTGAACTAAGATGTACCCCATGGCCTTGATGGACTGATCTCGGTTATCTGACGACCAATGAGCCTCATTTCCACACGTGTTTTCTTTGTGACGCGGAGTGCTCTGTTTTTCTTGTCCTCCAGTACCAAAGCCGATTCTGGAGTCAGGGCTGTCGCAGTTGTCTTCCTGGTTTCCAATAATCCCAATTCTTGCTCTAGAAAGGTAAAAAAAACTGTCTCCTTTGGCGTTGAATCCTTCTCTTTCACAGTTGTTCTGCAGAGAAGCTTGAGGTCCAACCAGCTTCTTCCATTCGTCACGTCCCAGGGTGGTTGGTTCGTATGTCTCTTTAGAAATCAATTCGTACAGCGAATTGGCCTTCTTATTGATGACGATAAATCTGGTCTGGCTCTCTACCTTCATGCCGAGACAGATCTTAGTGAAACTCGTTTTATCGTAGGTTTCAACTTGGTTTCCTTGTCGTCGAATCCTGTCGTCCCATTTTGTGGGTATTTGGATCCATAGGTGCTCCAATGATGTGAATCGTAGTGGAAGGTTGGCTGAAATTAAAGGGTAAAAATTGCTTTTCTGTAATTAATATAGATTCTCCGGCTCTAGCAACTAGTGTTAGCCAAAGGTTACGGAGTACGGGCGACAACAATCGAAGGTCAAAACGCTTTTGCTCCAGCGCTGTGCTTTGCGTAAGTTTCATATGACCGATATTCAAAAACACGCGTGATCAGATTAAGAGTGATGAAAGTTCCAAACGAGCGTGATCAAATTGTATACATTCTTAGTGGAATTCCAAACGAATGCTGGCTAACTACATGCGACGCAAGCGTAATATATAGTAATAACCAAAGGTTACGGCGTGCGGGCGACAACGATCGAAGGTCAAAACGCTTTCGCTCTAGGGCTGTGCTTTGCATAAGTTTCGCGTGACACATGGTCAAAACACGCGTGATCAGATTACGAGTGAGTGGAAGGTCAAAACACGCGTGATCAGATTACGAGTGAGTGGAAGGTCTAAACACGCGGGATCAGATTACGAGTGAGTGGAAGGTCTAAACACGCGGGATCAGATTACGAGTGAGTGGAAGGTCTAAACACGCGGGATCAGATTACAAGTGAGTGGAAGGTCTAAACACGCGGGATCAAATTGGATTCCATTCATTCTTAGTGAAAGTCCAAACGGATGCTGGCTTGATACATGCGACGCATGCGTATTAATAACCTAGATATTAGGATTGCGGATTCTCCTTGTCGCTCGCAATGAAAAAGTACAACTTTAAAGAAGAGTACCTGTGCACCATCGATTTTCATGACAGTAGTCCATCCTCCTTCTCCGCATCCAAAGTTTCCATCTCCCATGTGACAGTAAACTGGTCCGGGACTAATCCCTAGGTCATACGCGCCACTTTTACGTTCTCTGAAAATTGAAGACGTAGGAGTGTTAAACATTGGCACGGCACGCTCCATGTTATATAATTAGCTTTGTCAACTATTTTCAAAAGAATAGAGTAGAGTAGGTGTAGGGTAGGGTAGGGTAGGGTAGGGTAGAGTAGAGTTGAGTAAGAGCTGGATAACAGGATCGTGCGCAAATTACACATAATTAACATTTATCTTATGACAAAAAATCTAAATATTTCACAGATTCAAATTCTGACAATCTTTTGTCTTACACATTTTGTTATTATAGTTCCGGCAGCTTCGTAACGAGTACGAGTGAACGGTAGTTACCCTTCCACTCATGGCAAGGCCAAACACAGGATTGGATGTTTTTAAATTACGCATAAATGATTCGCAAGCAGCAGCCCTACGGTCTTTTAGAGACGGCAGGCCACTTAGTATCAATGCCTCGTCATAATGTGAATTCGGAAGAATTATCCTAAGGGCGCGCTCTTGAATTCCCTCCAATCAGACAGACTCACTTTGGCAGATTCGAGAATACAGCCGAGACGTATTCAATTACTGAATACCCGAAATGATCATGACAGTACTCGAGTAGGGGCCGTTTTTTATGTAATTGCTTTGAGCTGTAATTGAAATGCCTCGTTGTTAATTTAAACTAGTTGTTAGTAGGTTTCAAGAGTCGGCCTTAAGGTGAATTTTCACTGTTGCTAAATTTTCACGTGCATGCGCACGTAATACATTTTACGCGCGAAAATAAAAAGAAACAATGTATGGAAGGTCCAGCGTTAACTTAAAAGTTGAAAATGCTGAACTTTTACGCGACAATGGAAATCCACCCTTACTTTGGTGTTGGTTAGGGTGTGAGCTTTGCCTTAAAAAAAAAGTAGTAAAACCAAATCCAATTCGATCATGTACGACCTTTCATTGTAATTAAAGTCGTCATTTCGTCCTATATACGTGATCCAAGATGTCATCCTTTTCCATTGGCAACGAGGTGATGGTGTTTTGAATGTAACTCAGCCGTTTAAAACACTTGTTTCTTTCTCATCGATATTTCAAAAAGGTTTAAGTGAAAAACATAAAAACGAAGAAGCTGCATGCCATTTGCCTGTAACCGTTTCTTGTTTTAGACATGTTAGACCGAATCAGCTCTTACAACTTACCCTTGATCATAAAGCTCCTTGCACGAAGACGGCCCTGTAGCAAAGAAAGCGAAAAAAAAAGCTGTCACTTTAAACTTGAAAATAGGAGAGAGTCTGTGTAAATTTTTATTAACTTGGAGTAAAAAGAAGCAATCAAATGATTAATCCGGAAATTTCACTATTCAGACCCATTCTTTTCTTCAAATACATTTCTAACCGGTAAACTTTAAGGCTTGTTACAAATCTCTGGGCACTCTTCGCGTCTGAAATTTGAGTTGAAATGTGATTGGAAACTTCCCTTGGAAAACTGTACCTTTCTTTGTTGAATTTTTTCAGTATTCATTGCTTCTGTTTTCGGAGAGGCTATAGAAACTTGTAAAGTGTGAATTAAATGAGAGTCTCAATTACAAAAAACATACAGCGGCTAGAAAATATTCGTAAATCAAGTGTTCCTTCCTTGAAAAATTTCCTCTACCTTTGTTATCGTCATGGTAATATACTCAAAGGGGCTATGCCACGAGGATATTGCGGTCAATTCTGTTCTAAATAAAGTCATAGCTTTGATTCGTTACTATGCACAAAATGCTCTCTTACCGTGCATTTATAATGAAGACACCACACAAATTTCATAAGAAAGTACCAATCGTAATAATGTTTTCAGTGATTTTTGCAGGCATTAGCCCAACTTTATCACTGAGCATGAGATTCATGATGATATATCTTCAATCCATGTCCATCCTTGCTATCCGTAGCTACAGCACAACAGGGAACGGTTTTGATATAGTCTTAAGTCTTAAATAACAAAAGTGGGCTATTATTTTTAGCAGTCAATTCAATTGCCACGAAGACACCTTTTGGCCTTTTAAAAAGCTAGCAAATAGCTTGAAAAATCGCTTTTAAAACTACATTTTGACATAATTTTAATCCAAAATCAGTAGTGGGGAATCTGCTGTTGTGATCGGACAAGGGAAACGTTACTTCTATGGCTATTGAAAAATATGGTTTTGATTCAAAACTGTTTTAAAACTCGTTAAATTTGGGATAGCCCTCCACTAAAATTGATATTATAATTTTTAATAAGATTATCTTTCAGTTATCGAATAAAGTTGTAAAAAGCTAGTGCTTGAATTCCAGAAGACCCAGCCAAAATTAGGTATAACCTACCTCTGGCCGTTACTGATGCTACGACTAGCATGAGAAGTGTCAGGAAAACGAAAGCGGTCCTCATGATTAAATCTCGAAGATCAGGTCTAGATAAAAGAAACGCAAAATGTCATTATTAACTAAAAGAGGGTACCACAAAATTATTAAGGACTTGGTAATGTGCCTGCCTTTGCTATATCAAAAGGGTGAGTTTAGCTTTTAGTATTAAAAAGCAGTTACCTTGTTGGGATGAGGCAACTCACTGAAATAGTGTTGATGGAATTCCGTCCACGAACAGAATGGTGTCTTATCTATGAGTCACATGTCTTATAAAGATTTCGTGATCAAGGGCGTGGCAAGCTGTACGCACGTGCGCACGTCGTATCTGATTCCTAGTACTTCAGGATGGGCACTGCTGTTTAAATATCTCTCACACTGGAAGTTTGTTAAATGGGAAAAAGAGCAGAAAATAAAACAAAATGGTTACTGGTGTTTGCAGTGAAATGACAGGATCATCCGCGACTCGTCTGTTCAAGCAGGCAGAAAGGCAAACAACTCAAGCTAGACAAAGTTATGCGAGAACTGTTTTTATTTTTGCCAATCTTAGCGCATTATCACGTATTCAGAAGCAGTTCAAGTTTTAGTTGTTATTTGCTTCGTACCGTTTTTATAAACTGGAAAGTAACATACAATGGTGCGAAATTCCTCGGACTCTTGTTATTAAGTGGTAGAGAATACTTTAACGTTTAATTGTACCTTGTGATTATATTTGAGGGAAATCTTCGTGGGACCAAACTTTCTTTATCGCTTTGGAATAACTGAGATGAACTTTAATTAACAGTTGTATGTGCATTTTGTAAGCAGGGCCGTAGTTAATTACCTGAGGTACCCACCTACGCCTCCTAAAACTAGAGAGAAAGGTAATAAGACCCAACAACTTGATTCGAATTAAGGTATACCCAGATTAGCTACCGTGTAGTTTTTCATCTATAAAATTAAATAAAGACTCCCTATTTTTCTGAAATTAAAAGCCTTGTTAAACTGGAGAAGAAGGAGGCTGCTCTATATAAACACTTCTTATTGCCTACTGTTTGACAAAAAGGAATTTCTTAAACCGTTAGTTTTAAAAACGCTTTCGCACGGAATGAGTGAAAACCACATATGATTTCAGATATAGCGTCGGTCGATGGACGGCCTGTTTGGCACATTATTTAACCACAATTTTATTTTCCCTTTTTTTCTTTTCGTCTTAGTATTTCGAAGCAGTCTTTCGTAGCCAAGCTTAAAATCTAAATGACGTTACTGGCCCTCAGCAGCGCTACTTACGTACGTATGTATCCCATAATATTAACATATTCTTGTAAACGATGTGACAGCCTATATCTATTAAAGGTGAATCTTTTCAAAAAAGTAAACGCATATAAAATAGAATAAGACGAAAACGCTAGAGGTGGGGGGTTTCAGCCAGCCCCCTATTGGTACCGCGGTGGAGGTGCGAGTTTGGGTGTACGTCTGAGGGTTATAATAAGACCATCGTGTGCGATCAAGCACTGTTCATGCGCGCAGAAGTTCAAACAGAATTATTTAATTCAAGGTAAATACAATAATTACATTGCGTGAGATTAAACACTCACAGTGTTCAAGCAAGCAGAAAAGCAAACAACTCAAGCTAGACAATGTCGTGTGAGAACTGATAGAACTTGAACTTGATAGATAGATAGACACTTCATTAAAATACGTCGCAGCCGTATATGGCTGAATTGTGTATTACATATAAAATTTAAAATGGATTAAAATATAAAAATGGATTAAAAAAATAGAGGTATAAATACACTTAAAAATAAGATTTAAGTTAAAAAAGGTACAGCTACCATCTAAGCTACAATTTGAAACACTTATTATGTACAATAAAATTCAAGACATATCAGTGTTGATATAAAGCCATTGAAAAATTATTCTTGAACCTATTGGTAGGCCACGGGGACGGGTGTAGGCGCCTTAGGTCGAATTCACGTGGAATAGAAACACTGGCGGCGAAACTTTTCTCAGTTCATGCTGGCTATCGATCGCTAACTATTCACATACAAGTGCGCTAAACTGGTTCTTCCTTTCTATTTTTACAAATGCGTTAGTGAATTGACACTTATTCAGTAGCAGTGTATCTTTTTCAAATTGTTCCTGACGGATTCCATATCATATAAAAGTACGAATTTAATTGGGCTTTTATTCTTAAACGATAGAGAACACCTTCACAGCGTTTAATAGTACTTTGTGATTACGGGAAAAGTCTTCGCAGATGTAATCTTTTTTTTTTTTTTTATCGGACTAGAATTGTAAGTTGGAGCTTCCTATATTTGAAAAGGTGTATTTAGCATAAGCCAAGCCGTGGCTACAAGTAAACATGAATAAAAGCAAATGTTTATTGTTTGAAGCAAAAGGCACAATTTGTTTACAAACTGAACGTAGATTTCCTCGTAAAAGCCACACGATTATTAAACTAAAGATTAAGGCTTTAAAGATAAAATACTAGGGGGCGAAAGACTAGTCCCTATTTTCTTAAGCCAGCTTCTTGGTATAAGTTAAGTAAATAAAACTGGGTAAGAGATCATGAAAATTTTCAACTGCTACATTAAATAATAGTATCTACAGTATTAACCAGTTCTTTGATCACCTCTCAAAAGCCTTGTTGGACTAAAGGAGGCGGCTCTTCTTTATTAACGGAGATAAACATTCTAAATCTGAAATCAGTGCTTAACCGTAATCGCTATACATCAGTACAAACCATAATCGCTACACTATTTTCTCTCTTAGCTTCTCTTTGGAGTTTGTAGTAATGAAAGCTAACCCAGCGTTCTAAATCTGTGTTTAACCAGAAGTACTAAACATCAGTGCGAGCCATAATCGCAGCTCTATTTTTTTTTAAGCTTCCCTTGTTCTTATTTTTTCCGCTAAATAAGCTTTTCTTCTCGTTAGTAAGCGAGAAGAGCTTTGGAGCTACCTTTGTAAATGAGTAATATGAGAATCAACCTTGGGGAGAGCGTTAGGAGACAAGCGTTTTCACAGATGGGACGAGAAATTGTAAGTTCAGCGAGGACAAGAGTGTATAGAGTGTAGTCACGATAACACGACAGACCACTTCTAGTAAGAATCCTTTAAGGACTGGTTTAAAGCATTGCTTTTCGCACATTTCCCCCCTTTTTTGTTAAATATCAGCCAATATTTCATTCAATCGAAAAATGATTCATTGCCAATTAGTTTTCAGTTCTTGGATTAATAGTTTTTAGATGATTTTCGAGTTTGATGTATAAAAACTAATGGGTGTTGAAAAATTTTGCATTTGGGTGTTGTTAAAATTAAACTATGAAGTGAATAGTAAGCAGACAAATACAAGATAGTCCACCACCACAACAAGGTGCCTCTGATCTCATCAGCGGAATGCCTGGTAATGTGAGTGAGGAATCTTTAGTAGATATGGATTTTCTCGGATTCGTATTTTGTGTAAAACCGAAAACATTAATGAAACAGGTAAAATATCCTGAATCTTATCTAGTGTCGTGTAAACGTAGCCATATTTGTTGACTCTAAGGCCTAGACCAAACGTGGAACTGTTCATGAAACGGACGCCACGCTATAACAGTAAAAAAAGGGGGTAGAAAAAATATCGATGTACAACATTCTCGTTCAAAAAGAAGTTTAATGATTTTCTTTCCAAGCAAACTACATAAGCTAAATCGTCTAAATTGTCAAGTGGCACTTTCTTTGCACAGCTGTTAATGAAGGTTGTCTTTTTCGATCACTACTAACGGCTCACGCCACCGTTTTTAACTGAACCAGAGTCTTGGCGTTCTCACTCACATATGTAGCGAATCTGTTGAATTCAGCGGACATGAGTTAGTATATATTATCAACAAAAAGAAATCAAGGCTTGCTACCATCAAGCTATTAACTCTACCCATTCCAACAGTCCAAAAGGGATCAAAATCGAGTTAAGGATAGCATATTCAATAACCAGTAACATGTACATCCATAGAAATCAGTTGTCCGATGTAGATATTTACCCATCTTATTTCCATTTTTGAATTTTCTTTTCCACCCTGATGTGGGGGAGGACGGGATTGGATGACATTAGGCTACATCGCTTTAATAATAATTCACAACAGAAAAAGGGCTGAAGTGGCCGGGAAAGCCAAGAAAAAAAGGGGTGGACACTACAACTACAAATTAAGGTAAATGCGGGGGGAAGATAAACCCTTCCCCCGTCGTTTTTGTGTCAGTAGTTTCTCAGTCTCCCTTCTCCCCTAGCTTTTCCCCTTTTCGCTCCTCTCTTCCACACAAGCTACTCAGGCTACGACTTCTTTTTCAAGATCGATGAACTTGCCAAAGCTACCAATCCTGGCGACAATGAGAAACTGAAGAAAAGAGATCCCTTTGAAACCAAGCTGAGAAAAGGTTTGGCTAAGAAAAATAGTTACCTCTAGATATTTGTAAGTTTCATCGCAGGGATCACCAAACTCGCTGTTGGTTGCCCGCAATGTGCAATGTGAACGTCCCTGACAGTGAGCTTGAACTTTGGCAAGTGCTCCATCAGCTTTGCAGTGAGTGGACTTTATTGGTCCCCAGCCACAGACTTGAGCTCCAGTCAAACGATCGTAGTTTGCAGAAAGGATACTGATGTTCTTGGAAAAATGAGCGCAAGAGAGTGTATGTGAATCGCCTTCACAGAATTGCAACTGCATCTCTCTCTGACAAGTTGCACCTGAAATATGTACAATAAACAGTTTTTAGACGAGGGAGAACGAAATATTGCCATTTATCAAATAACCGCTGATATACTAGACAAACGAGGCTTGGTTCACCCTATGCCGGATCGGGCATTCATCCAAAAAAGATAATCATCCCGGCCCCCTTCCACAGCAAGGCTTTTGTAATTCTTTACATATTTGACTCAAGCTGGGCGTTAATTGGCAGACTAAGCAGAGGGTTTTTTGCCATCTCAGGGGCCTCTAATTTTCAACATTTCAAACAGCTTTTCATGACCCTTTTATTTGGCTTGCTAACTATGTGAGAGACAGAGCTTCCTTGTCGAGTCTCCTCATGATTTTTTATTTAGCCTTCATTAAAACTATTTTAGCTGCTTTATTCAGGGCTTTTGATCTTCCCCTTAGTTTCTTGCCTTCAAAACCTTCATTTCTCCATGATCATTCTACCACCCAACATTTGGATTTTTCCAGTTTTTAGCAATTTCTACAACCGATGAGCCAGTAAATTGAAGTATACAGGCTTATGCTCTCACGCAGCGTAACGTTTTTGCGCTAAGGGGGTTTATCTTTCGTGATATTCACAAAAAAACAAGAAAGGAGTTCGAGCGATTCGGGCTATGAAATACAAAAAATGTGTGATTGGAAAATATACTCGCGCACGCGCACCTTTGGCGCGGAAGTACACATATCGAATATTCGAGTCAAAAGATGGCACAACAAGTATGAAAATAGTGAATTAGATTGAAAGACACAACTTTTGTTGAAATGATTTGCTTACCAAGTCCAATCGTTCTGAAATACAGACTTATAAAGTAGAGGAACGAACTTTTGGGACACCCCGTAATTTATTCTGTGTGGCAAAATAATAAAATAAGAGATAAAAATGAATAAAATAAGTGATAAAAATCGTAACGAATACTCTTCTTTTCACTCAAAACCCTCAATAACAATGGAAAAAAAAAAAACTAGTAAATCGTGAGTACATTAACATTATTTACTTCTAGAAAGTACATAATTAATTGTCTGACTACTATTAAATAAAAACTGACCAGCACGCAGTCCCCATCTTGGGTAACCGAGCTAGTTATGCGCATGTGTTGAGTTGGAAAGGGTCCTGGGCCTAATCCTGGGTCACTTCCTGTAGGACCTACATGTAAGCTCCACGAATGTGACAACAGGCAGACAAACAATTAATTTTTTCTCTGTAACACTGATCTTGGGCCAAAAAAATTGGTTGCATGACCAGTATATGACAATTCTGGCCAAAAGTGCCAGCAGTACAGTTTTTTCGGAAAAAAGATGAAAATTATTGCTCGTATTAAATGACGAATTATGCCCAAAATTATGTTAGCACAATCTATCAAAGAGTGGACCGTTGAGCACTTAGTTGCAGGCCTCCACCATGGCCTCTGCCGATTTATTGTAGTTAGTTATAATGTACTAAATTCGGTTTCAGAGTTTTTAGGGCCATCTGGTTTTCTTCTGTTTCAGCGCGCTAAACTCTGTGTGTTGGCTTTTCAGGCTCCAGGCTGGAGGTTTGGAGCCCACACTGTATTGGGATGCCTGTTGAAATTGTTTTGGACATGAAAATGTGAATATATATATAAGCTTATATACATGGCGCACCGATACCTTTTCTAACGACGTAGTCATGTTATGAAAAATAAGCAAAGAAGTATTACAAGACGTAACTACAGATTCAACAAGACTCACTGCTTGCGTGCCTGTTTGCCAAAGCTCTTTGCAGTGTAGGCTTAAAATGTTTTGCCTTAGAAGCTTGGAAGCTCCCTGCCGCAACTACTAAGTCGTGATACACCGAATGAGACTACAAAGAAAACTTCGGAAATTTATCATGTGGCTGAACGGATATAATATGAAAGCAAATTGTAGATTTTTGCCATATAGACGTGCTGTTATTTCAGTACATGCATGACTTTCCCTTGTCGCTGAAGAACGAATGAAAATTAACTAGGGGAAACAGAGACTTGATCACGGAGACGGCTGAAACGTTTCCGTTTCAACCTTTTTCCACAAAGTATCTCTCTACAGAGAAGTGCTATAGAGTCCAAATTCACTTAACTGAGCTAATTCAAACGAATTAAACTCAATCCAATTCATCCGTGAACGTGCTCCTGTTAATTCATCAGTTAAGTTTTCCTTAGTCGCTGATGGTTTGCTGAAAGAAAAAAGTCACTCTGGCCAGAACGTCAATTGAGGCTGTTTTTTTTTTACGAGTGAAATGCTAAAGCGTAACGCAGAAAACTAATCCATCTAGAAGGCTCTGTTACTCTGTGGATATAGACAATTTAATTGTTTCTGAGAAATTCCCTCCTGAGTCACCAGAGTTGTAAAGGAGTAGTTTGCGGCTTTCTTAGATATACAGTGAAGTACCTGTCACACAGCACAATATTACGACCACATTCATTAGGTTCCAGCTAAAAGGTACCAATCGATATTGTGTTATCAGACCCGTTCCGTTCGCCCGATGTAAGGGAATCCAAGACAGTCTTGGATTTTGGATTCCGGGTACTCAATACCGGAAATTCTCTGCCAGTCGAACTTGATTCCCGACTCCAATCATTAGTGAGATTCCAGATCCCTTAAGCTGTATTCCGGATTCCATAGTCCAGGATTACAGATTTTACAAGCAAACATTTAACGGATTTCGGAATCCGGCTTCCCTTATACGGGGCTGGTTCCATGATTTAGGACTGAAGAGAAAAACAAACCTTCTGACATCCAGTCGTAAGAATAACAGGAAGCTAAATAGAAGGTTGCAAGTTTTCATGCTGAAGCGGTCGTTTGTTACTGTTTTGCTCGCTGTTCAAGCGGTGCCAGTATGCTGAGCAAATGCCTTAGCAACGACACACGAGTACAGGCAAATTTTTTAACCGGCGGGATCTTTTCGATTTACGGCCGAAAGAATCGCAAATTTTAAAGGTCCATTGGTTTTAAACTAAATTAAACATTGGCGTGTTTGTGACTCTTTTCCTGAGATATTGTCTCCCCGTAACTAGAGGCAATCTTAGCCCTCTATTCAAAATAAAGAATTCAATCCTTTTTTGAAAAAATTCTTATAATATAAGTCCTAATAGCATTCAAAGTGGTCACTCGAACGCTGTCTGAAGAAGCACTGTCACAAAAGATACTTTTTTTGGCAACGCGCAAAATAATCATGGAAGTCGAAGGGAGTCCAAAAATGTAATAACCCTTTTAACACTGATGACAAAAATAAAATCTTATTTCCCCTGTGCATTTTTTGTAGAAGTACTGTTTGATCTTTTCAGCCTTCATTCCCGTGACTACCGTTTTATAAAGTAGACAGCAGGGCTGAAAGAGTTAAAGAAGAAAAACGCGAAAGACGAAATAACTTACTGCAAAGGATTTAAATGGTTTTGGATGCAGGAGATTAGCACGAATTACATTCGACAAACTTGAACAATTTAAGATGAGGTGATTCAGTGACGTGACATTTTTAAAATTTTGAAAACAAAAAAAACTTTCTTTTTACTGGTTATTTTATTTACCCTTGCCCAATAATGGGCGAATTTGGATCGTGACATTTTGGCGAATCAATTGCATTTTGACACATTTCCCCTAAGATACAAGGCGGAGCCTTGTAAAAATCCTAGTCCAATTGGGAAATATTTTTGCTTTAAAAATATGACATGAAAGAAATGAAAAATGAATGTCAGTAAACCAAGACCGTTCGACTTTGATGATATATAGGAAACGTTTTGGGTTGTTTGTACATCTCAGGCAAGCTTTTTCTAGCCTGCGTAGCAAGCGTTTCCCATCGAGTTATTGCGCGAAAGTTAGAGCGGAAGCAAAAAAAAAAAGGTTGAAGGGGGAGGGGGACGGGAGAAGAGGAAACGCTTGCCCGCAAACCCCACGATTCTGAAAAACGCCCCTTGATATTTCACGGTTCGGTTCATTTGTAAATTGACAGCTCGTCAAAATAGAAACATAACGAACAGATTACCCCTGGATTACCAGATTTGTAAAATTACTTTGTTCTCTAATAGGACACGTTGCAGGCGATTGCAAGAACTGTAATAAAAGAGATTTACGATAAAAGAAAGTTAAAACCATGAGCGATTGATGCGGAATTTCTTGTTTTTTATTGTGTGGCTTTATCTCGTCTGAAACCTTTCGACACGTCAAGAACAATTCACTCCGTAGGGTATAAGTTTTGCAGAGCGGCTGCTCTTCAGCCTGTGTCGAAACGTTCTCTAAAATAGATGCCGCTAAATTTCCAATAAACAAAAAGAATCTTTTCATGTCAAAAAGCTGACAAATCGCTTGTCCATGGCGGCTTCAGCTAGTGTCGAGTACCGATGTTCTGATTTATGTTGATGTTATCTCCAACAAACAGTCCATTTTTTCCAGTCAGATCCGCACGCCGTGATTCTCAATAAATTGGCCTTCCCTAGTCTCCACTGCTCGATCTCCAATTATACTTTGAAGACTCTGATCTCATAAACCTTCGCACAAACACGATTCCAATAAATATCAGTCCAAAGCATTTGTAATCTGCGACCACAAATCAGATGAGACCAGATCTGTGACGCACGAAAACAAAGCATACCTGGATTGATTGATGTTTCGAATGCTAAGTAATCAACACCACCTGCACCGCGCCAATCAGAAGCTGCGTTCGTGTGCGAACGCAGTTTTTCAAAATCGTGGAGTTTGCGGGCAAGCGGTTCCTTCTTTCCCCTCCCCCTTCTCCGTCATTCATTTTTTTTTGCTCTCGTCCCAGCTTTCTAGACGAACCTCGCGAGGAAACGCTTGCTACGCAGGCTAAGCTTTTTCCCGTATACAACGGAATTGATCGGATGATACGCTATTTTGACAGTGGATGAAATCCTAAATTGTGCACATTCCAATGAAACTGCTACTGAGCAAAACTTTTTGCTGTACAACTTGGTTCTAGCTTAAAGTGTGTTGATGAAATACTAGAGTGTGACCATTCAAATGAAAGCTACTGCCGGAGCAGTACTTTCATGTGGCTTTTTTCATTATGCTGTACAAGGTGGTTCTAACTTTTGAATCTTTGGATGAAATCCTAAAGTGTGACCATTCAAATGAAAGCTACTTAGCAGCACTTTCATGTGGTGCTGTTTATTACGCTGTACAAGGTGGTTCTAACTTTTGAATCTTTGGATGAAATCCTAAAGTGTGATCCATTCAAATGAAAGCTACTTAGCAGCACTTTCGTGTGGTAGCGTTAAGCGCGCGGATAAAATCCTAGAGGGTAACAAATGAAAGCAACAGCAAAAGTCTCTGCTGTTTGTTTCGGGTTCTTCTTACAAGTTTGTCCCGACCAAACAAGAAGATCAAAGAAACAAAACATTTTTGATCGACAGTGCATGCAAGCGTTTATTTTACCTTTAGTTTAACACATCCCTTATATTTCAATTTTCTTAAGACCACTAATTACAATAATCAACTGTTCTAATTTTTTAAGATCCGACTGCTTCTGTCAACTTGTGCAAATCTCAGCCTTCATTGAACTAAGATGTACCCCATGGCCTTGATGGACTGATCTCGGTTATCTGACGACCAATGAGCCTCATTTCCACACGTGTTTTCTTTGTGACGCGGAGTGCTCTGTTTTTCTTGTCCTCCAGTACCAAAGCCGATTCTGGAGTCAGGGCTGTCGCAGTTGTCTTCCTGGTTTCCAATAATCCCAATTCTTGCTCTAGAAAGGTAAAAAAAACGCCTGTCTCCTTTGGCGTTGAATCCTTCTCTTTCACAGTTGTTCTGCAGAGAAGCTTGAGGTCCAACCAGCTTCTTCCATTCGTCACGTCCCAGGGTGGTTGGTTCGTATGTCTCTTTAGAAATCAATTCGTACAGCGACTTGGCTTTCTTATTGATGACGATAAATCTGGTCTGGCTCTCTACCTTCATGCCGAGACAGATCTTAGTGAAACTCGTTTTATCGTAGGTTTCCAACTTGGTTTCCTTGTCGTCGAATCCTGTCGTCCCATTTTGTGGGTATTTGGATCCATAGGTGCTCCAATGATGTGAATCGTAGTGGAAGGTTGGCTGAAATTAAAGGGTAAAAAATTGCTTTTCTGTAATTAATATAGATTCTCCGGCTCTAGCAACTAGTGTTAGCCAAAGGTTACGGAGTACGGGCGACAACAATCGAAGGTCAAAACGCTTTTGCTCCAGCGCTGTGCTTTGCGTAAGTTTCATATGACCGATATTCAAAAACACGCGTGATCAGATTAAGAGTGATGAAAGTTCCAAACGAGCGTGATCAAATTGTATACATTCTTAGTGGAATTCCAAACGAATGCTGGCTAACTACATGCGACGCAAGCGTAATATATAGTAATAACCAAAGGTTACGGCGTGCGGGCGACAACGATCGAAGGTCAAAACGCTTTCGCTCTAGGGCTGTGCTTTGCATAAGTTTCGCGTGACACATGGTCAAAACACGCGTGATCAGATTACGAGTGAGTGGAAGGTCAAAACACGCGTGATCAGATTACGAGTGAGTGGAAGGTCTAAACACGCGTGATCAGATTACGAGTGAGTGGAAGGTCTAAACGGGATCAGATTACGAGTGAGTGGAAGGTCTAAACACGCGGGATCAGATTACGAGTGAGTGGAAGGTCTAAACACGCGGGATCAAATTGGATTCCATTCATTCTTAGTGAAAGTCCAAACGGATGCTGGCTTGATACATGCGACGCATGCGTATTAATAACCTAGATATTAGGATTGCGGATTCTCCTTGTCGCCCGCAATGAAAAAGTACAACTTTAAAAAAGAGTACCTGTGCACCATCGATTTTCATGACAGTAGTCCATCCTCCTTCTCCGCATCCAAAGTTTCCATCTCCCATGTGACAGTAAACTGGTCCGGGACTAATCCCTAGGTCATACGCGCCACTTTTACGTTCTCTGAAAATTGAAGACGTAGGAGTGTTAAACATTGACACGGCACGCTCCATGTTATATAATTAGCTTTGTCAACTACTTTCAAAAGAATAGAGTAGAGTAGGGTAGGGTAGGGTAGGGTAGAGTAGAGTTGAGTAAGAGCTGGATAACAGGATCGTGCGCAAATTACACATAATTAACATTTATCTTATGACAAAAAATCTAAATATTTCACAGATTCAAATTCTGACAATCTTTTGTCTTACACATTTTGTTATTATAGTTCCGGCAGCTTCGTAACGAGTACGAGTGAACGGTAGTTACCCTTCCACTCATGGCAAGGCCAAACACAAGGTTGGATGTTTTTAAATTACGCATAAATGATTCGCAAGCAGCAGCCCTACGGTCTTTTAGAGACGGCAGGCCACTTAGTATCAATGCCTCGTCATAATGTGAATTCGGAAGAATTATCCTAAGGGCGCGCTCTTGAATTCCCTCCAATCAGACAGACTCACTTTGGCAGATTCGAGAATACAGCCGAGACGTATTCAATTACTGAATACCCGAAATGATCATGACAGTACTCGAGTAGGGGCCGTTTTTTATGTAATTGCTTTGAGCTGTAATTGAAATGCCTCGTTGTTAATTTAAACTAGTTGTTAGTAGGTTTCAAGAGTCGGCCTTAAGGTGAATTTTCACTGTTGCTAAATTTTCACGTGCATGCGCACGTAATACATTTTACGCGCGAAAATAAAAAGAAACAATGTATGGAAGGTCCAGCGTTAACTTAAAAGTTGAAAATGCTGAACTTTTACGCGACAATGGAAATCCACCCTTACTTTGGTGTTGGTTAGGGTGTGAGCTTTGCCTTAAAAAGTAGTAAAACCAAATCCAATTCGATCATGTACGACCTTTCATTGTAATTAAAGTCGTCATTTCGTCCTATATACCTGATCCAAGATGTCATCCTTTTCCATTGGCAACGAGGTGATGGTGTTTTGAATGTAACTCAGCCGTTTAAAACACTTGTTTCTTTCTCATCGATATTTCAAAAAGGTTTAAGTGAAAAACATAAAAACGAAGAAGCTGCATGCCATTTGCCTGTAACCGTTTCTTGTTTTAGACATGTTAGACCAAATCAGCTCTTACAACTTACCCTTGATCATAAAGCTCCTTGCACGAAGACGGCCCTGTAGCAAAGAAAGCGAAAAAAAAAGCTGTCACTTTAAACTTGAAAATAGGAGAGAGTCTGTGTAAATTTTTATTAACTTGGAGTAAAAAGAAGCAATCAAATGATTAATCCGGAAATTTCACTATTCAGACCCATTCTTTTCTTCCAATCCATTTCTAACCGGTAAACTTTAAGGCTTGTTACAAATCTCTGGGCACTCTTCGCGTCTGAAATTTGGGTTGAAATGTGATTGGAAACTTCCCTTGGAAAACTGTACCTTTCTTTGTTGAATTTTTTCAGTATTCATTGCTTCTGTTTTCGGAGAGGCTATAGAAACTTGTAAAGTGTGAATTAAATGAGATTCTCAATTCCAAAAACATACAGCGGCTAGAAAATATTCGTAGATCAAGTGTTCCTTCCTTGAAAAATTTCCTCTACCTTTGTTATCGTCATGGTAATATACTCAAAGGGGCTATGCCACGAGGATATTGCGGTCAATTCTGTTCTAAATAAAGTCATAGCTTTGATTCGTTACTATGCACAAAATGCTCTCTTACTGTGCATTTATAATGAAGACACCACACAAATTTCATAAGAAAGTACCAATCGTAATAATGTTTTCAGTGATTTTTGCAGGCATTAGCCCAACTTTATCACTGAGATTCAATGATATATCTTCAATCCATGTCCATCCTTGCTATCCGTAGCTAAATTAGGTATAACCTACCTCTGGCCGTTACTGATGCTACGACTAGCATGAGAAGTGTCAGGAAAACGAAAGCGGTCCTCATGATTAAATCTCGAAGATCAGGTCTAGATAAAAGAAACGCAAAATGTCATTATTAACTAAAAGAGGGTACCACAAAATTATTAAGGACTTGGTAATGTGCCTGCCTTTGCTATATCAAAAGGGTGAGTTTAGCTTTTAGTATTAAAAAAGCAGTTACCTGGTTGGAATGAGGCAACTCACTGAAATAGTGTTGATGGAATTCCGTCCACGAACAGAATGGTGTCTTATCTATGAGTCACATGTCTTATAAAGATTTCGTGATCAAGGGCGTGGCAAGCTGTACGCACGTGCGCACGTCGTATCTGATTCCTAGTACTTCAGGATGGGCACTGCTGTTTAAATATCTCTCACACTGGAAGTTTGTTAAATGGGAAAAAGAGCAGAAAATAAAACAAAATGGTTACTGGTGCTTGCAGTGAAATGACAGGATCATCCGCGACTCGTCTGTTCAAGCAGGCAGAAAGGCAAACAACTCAAGCTAGACAAAGTTATGTGAGAACTGTTTTTATTTTTGCCAATCTTAGCGCATTATCACGTATTCAGAAGCAGTTCAAGTTTTAGTTGTTATTTGCTTCGTACCGTTTTTATAAACTGGAAAGTAACATACAATGGTGCGAAATTCCTCGGACTCTTGTTATTAAGCGGTAGAGAATACTTTAACGTTTAATTGTACCTTGTGATTATATTTGAGGGAAATCTTCGTGGGACCAAACTTTCTTTATCGCTTCGGAATAACTGAGATGAACTTTAATTAACAGTTGTATGTGCATTTTGTAAGCAGGGCCGTAGTTAATTACCTGAGGTACCCACGTACGCCTCCTAAAACTAGGGAGAAAGGTAATAAGACCCAAACCAAACGATGGTTTGATCATAGTTGAAAAAGTAAAATCGTTCATAGTTATGTAACTTTTATTAGCCAACAGCTTGATTCGAATTAAGGTATACCCAGATTAGCTACCGTGTAGTTTTTCATCTATAAAATTAAAAAAAGACTCCCAATTTTTCTGAAATTAAAAGCCTTGTTAAACTGGAGAAGAAGGCGGTTGCTCTATATAAACACTTCTTATTGCCTACTGTTTGAAAAAAAGGAATTTCTTAAACCGTTAGTTTTAAAAACGCTTTCGCACGGAATGAGTGAAAACCACATATAACAGATATAGCGTCGTTCGATGGACGGCCTGTTTGGAACATTATTTAACCACAATTTTAGGTTTTATTTTATTTTATTTTCCTTTTTTTTCTTTTCATCTTAGTATTTGGAAGCAGTCTTTCGTAGCCAAGCTTAAAATCTAAATGACGTTACTGGCCCCCAACAGCGCTAATTACGTGCGTATGTATCCCGTAATATTAACATATTCTTGTAAACGATATGACAGCCTATATCTATTAAAGGTGAATCTTTTCAAAAAAAGTAAACGCATATAAAATAGAATAAGAGAAAGACGGTAGAGGTGGGGGGTTCCAGCCAGCCCCCTATTGGTACTGCGGTGGAGGTGCGAGTTTGGGTGTACGTCCGAGGGTTAAAGTAAGCCCATCGTGTGCGATCAAGCACTGTTCATGCGCGCAGAAGTTCAAACATAATTATTTAATTCAAGGTAAATACAATAATTACTGGCGTTTGAAGTAAAATGAGCGGATCATTGCGTGAGATTAAACACTCACAGTGTTCAATAAGCAAGCAGAAAAGCAAACAACTCAAGCTAGACAATGTCGTGTGAGAACTGAAAGAACTTGAACTTGATAGATAGACACTTTATTAAAATACGTCCCAGCCGTATATGGCTGAATTGTGTATTACATATAAAATTTAAAATGTATTAAAATATAAAAATGAATGAAAAAAAATAGAGGCATAAATACGCTTAAAAATAAGATTTAAGTTAAAAAAGGTACAGTTACCACCTAAGCTACAATTTGAAACACTTATGATCAACAATAAAATTCAAGACATATCAGTGCTGACATAAAGCCATTGAAAAATTATTCTTGATCCTATTGGTAGGCCACTGGGACGGGTATAGGCGCCTTAGGTCGAATTCACGTGGAACAGAAACACTGGCGGCGAAACCTTTCTCAGTTCGTGCTGGCTATCGATCGCTAACTATTCACATGCGAGTGTGCTGAACTTTTCTTTTTTTGCAAATGCGTTAGTGAATTGACATGTATTGATCAATAGCAGTGTATCTTTTTTAAATTGTTCCTAACGGATTCCATATCATATAAAAGTACGAATTTAATTGGGCTTTTATTCTTAAACGATAGAGAACACCTTCACAGCGTGTAATTGTACTTTGTGATTACGGGAAAAATCTTCGCAGATGCAATGTTTTTTTAATCGCACTAGAATTGTAAGTTGGAGCTTCCTATATTTGAAAAGGTGTATTTAGCATAAGCCAAGCCGTGGCTACAAGTAAACATGTACGCATAAGCGTTCCTGAAAAAAGAGCGAATGTTTATTCTTCGAAGCAAAAAGCACAATTTGTTTACAAACTGAAAGTAGATTTCCTCGTAAAAGCCACACGATTATTAAACTAAATATTAAGGCTTAAAAGATAAAATACTGGGGGGCGAAAGACTAGTCCATATATTCTGAAGGCAACTACTTGGTATAAGTTAAGTAAAAAGCATTGGCTAAGCGATCATGAAAATTTTCATCTGCTACGTTAAATAATAGCATCTACAGTATTAACCAGTTCTTTGATCACCTCTCAAAAGCCTTGTTGGACTAAAGAAGGCGGCTCTTCCTTATTAACGGAGCTAACCATTCTAAATCTGAAATCAGTGCTTAACCGTAATCGCTATACATCAGTACAAACCATAATCGCTGCACTATTTTGTCTCTTAGCTTCTCTTTGGAGTTTGTAGTTAAGAAAACTAACCCGGCGTTCTAAATCTGTGTTTAACCAGAAGTACTAAACATCAGTGCGAGCCATAATCGCAGCTCTACTTTTTTTAAGCTTCCCTTTTTCTTATTTTTCCACTGAATAAGCTTTTCTTCTCGTTAGTAAGCGAGAAGAGCTTTTGAGCTACCTTTGTAAATAGGTAATATGTGAATCAACCTTGGGGAGAGCGTTAGGTGACAAGCGTTTTCACAGATGGGACGAGAAATTATAAGTTCAGCGAGGACAAGAGTGCCTAGAGTGTAGTCACGATAACACGACAGACAACTTCTAGTAAGAATCCTTTGAGGACTGGTTTAAAGCATTGCTTTTCGCACATTTCTCCCCTTTTTTCTTAAATATCAGCCAATATTTCATTCAATCGAAAAATGATTCATTGCCAATTAGTTTTCAGTTCTTGAATTAATAGTTTTTAGATGATTTTCGAGTTTGATGTATAAAAATTAATGGGTGTTATTTAAAATTTTGAAAACTTGAAAAATGTTGGATTTGGGTGTTGTTAAAATTAAACTATGAAGTGAATAGTAAGCAGACAAATACAAGATAGTCCACCACCGCAACAAGGTGCCTCTGATCTCATCAGCGGAATGCCTGGTAATGCGAGTGAGGAATCTTTAGTAGATATGGATTTTCTCGGATTCGTATTTTGTGTAAAACCGAAAACATTAATGAATCAGGTAAAATCTCCTGAATCTTATCTAGGGCATGTAAACGTAGCCAAATTTGTCGACTCTAAGGCCTAGACCAAACGTGGAACTGTTCATGAGACGAACCAAACTCTAATTTGAGTCGACCTAAATTAAGTTAAGATCGTCTGTTGGGTCAGACGTCGAACTTAGGACGACGCGTCGAACAAACCAACTGAAGCAGACCAAAAAACAATTTTAATTAATTTTCTCCCGAACCAGGCTAAATATGTATTATCTTAGAAGTGTTGGAGGATCCAAACTCTCCGAGTTGAGTTCGTCTGAATGATGCAGACGAAATCAACCGAGCCAGAGGTCGAACTTTTCATGAGCTTAACTCTAAGCTTGGTTCGTCTCTCGCCATCCCGTTCTAAACGTTTTTCTTTAAATGGAACGGCTTTTTTATTCAGTGAGCAAAGCTAGTCATTTTTTGCAGCAAAAGGTGCTAATATTTGACCAGGATAAGTTTAAAGTTATCTATCTCCTATAAGCTGGCAAGATTGTTCTCTATTTTCCTTTCTTTTTTGACCAAGCGGGACACGCAAGGAAGCAAAACATCATAGCCTGTTCAACGAAGGGAAGCGAAGGAAAGCGCGAACCAAATGAGGTTCTAAAAAAAAAGACGCCACGCTATAACAGTAGAAAAAAAAGGGGTAGAAAAAATATCGATGTACAACATTCTCGTTCAAAAAGAAGTTTAATGATTTTCTTTCCAAGCAAACTACATAAGCTAAATCGTCTAAATTGTCAAGTGGCACTTTCTTTGCACAGCTATTAATGAAGGTTGTCTTTTTCGATCACTACTAACGGCTCACGCCACCGTTTTTAACTGAACCAGAGTCTTGGCGTTCTCACTCACATATGTAGCGAATCTGTTGAATTCAGCGAACATGAGTTAGTATATATTATCAACAAAAAGAAATCAAGGCTTGCTGTTATCAAGCTATTAACTGTACCCATTCCAACAGTCCAAAAGGGATCAAAATCGAGTTAAGGATCAGAGCATATTCAATAACCAGTAACATGTACATCTATAGAAATCAGTTGTCCGATGTAGATATTTACCCATCTTATTTCCATTTTTGAATTTTCTTTTCCACCCTGATGTGGGGGAGGACGGGATTGGATGACAATAGGCTACATCGCTTTAATAATAATTCACAGTAGAAAAAGGGCTGAAGTGGCCGGGAAAGCCAAGAAAAAAAGGGGTGGACACTACAAATACAAATTAAGGTAAATGCTGGGGGAGGATAGACCCTTCGCCCGTCGTTTTTGTGTCAGTAGTTTCTCAGTCTCTCTTCTCCCCTTTTCCCCTTTTCGCTCCTCTCTTCCACTCTAGCTACTCAGGCTACGACTTCTTTTTCAAGATCGATGAACTTGCCAAAGCTACGAATCCTGGCGACAATGAGAAATTGAAGAAAAGAGATCCCTTTGAAACCAAGCTGAGAAAAGGTTTGCCTAAGAAAAATAGTTACCTCTAGATATTTGTAAGTTTCATCGCAGGGATCGCCAAACTCGCTGTTGGTTGCCCGCAATGTGCAATGTGAACGTCCCTGACAGTGAGCTTGAACTTTGGCAAGTGCTCCATCAGCTTTGCAGTGAGTGGACTTTATTGGTCCCCAGCCACAGACTTGAGCTCCAGTCAAACGACCGTAGTTTGCAGAAAGGATACTGATGTTCTTGGAAAAATGAGCGCAAGAGAGTGTATGTGAATCGCCTTCACAGAATTGCAACTGCATCTCTCTCTGACAAGTTGCACCTGAAATATGTACAATAAACAGTTTTTAGACGAGGGAGAACGAAATATTGCCATTTATCAAATAACCGCTGATATACTAGACAAACGAGGCTTTGTTCACCCTATGCCGGATCGGGCATTCATCCAAAAAAGATAATCATCCCGGCCCCCTTCCACAGCAAGGCTTTTGTAATTCTTTACATATTTGACTCAAGCTGGGCGTTAATTGGCAGACTAAGCAGAGGGTTTTTTGCCATCTCAGGGGCCTCTAATTTTCAACATTTCAAACAACTTTTCATGACCCTTTTATTTGGCTTGCTAACTATGTGAGAGACTGAGCTTCCTTGTCGAGTCTCCTCATGATTTTTTATTTAGCCTTCATTAAAACTATTTTAGCTGCTTTATTCAGGGCTTTTGATCTTCCCCTTAGTTTCTTGCCTTCAAAACCTTCATTTCTCCATGATCATTCTACCACCCAACATTTGGATTTTTCCAGTTTTTAGCAATTTCTACAACCGATGAGCCAGTAAATAGAAGTATACAGGCTTATGCTCTCACGCAGCGGAACGTTTTTGCGCTAAGGGGGTTTATCTTTCGTGATATTCACAAAAAAACAAGGAAGGAGTTCGAGTGATTCGGGCTATGAAATACAAAAAATGTGTGATTGGAAAATATACTCGCGCACGCGCACCTTTGGCGCGGAAGTACACATATCGAATATTCGAGTCAAAAGATGGCACAACAAGTATGAAAATAGTGAATTAGATTGAAAGACACAACTTTTGTTGAAATGATTTGCTTACCAAGTCCAATCGTTCTGAAATACAGACTTATAAAGTAGAGGAACGAGCTTTTGGGACACCCCGTAATTTATTCTGTGTGGCAAAATAATAAAATAAGAGATAAAAATGAATAAAATAAGTGACAAAAATCGTAACAAATACTCCTCTTTTCACTCAAAACCCTCAATAACAATGCAAAAAAAAAAAAACTAGTAAATCGTGAGTACATTAACATTATTTACTTCTAGAAAGTACATAATTAATTGTCTGACTACTATTAAATAAAAACTGACCAGCACGCAGTCCCCATCTTGGGTAACCGAGCTAGTTATGCGCATGTGTTGAGTTGGAAAGGGTCCTGGGCCTAATCCTGGGTCACTTCCTGTAGGACCTACATGTAAGCTCCACGAATGTGACAACAGGCAGACAAACAATTAATTTTTTCTCTGTAACACTGATCTTGGGCCAAAAAAATTGGTTGCATGACCAGTATATGACAATTCTGGCCAAAAGTGCCAGCAGTACAGTTTTTTCGGAAAAAAGATGAAAATTATTGCTCGTATTAAATGACGAATTATGCCCAAAATTATGTTAGCACAATCTATCAAAGAGTGGACCGTTGAGCACTTAGTTGCAGGCCTCCAGCATGGCCTCTGCCGATTTATTGTAGTTATAATGTGCTAAATTCGGTTTCAGAGTTTTTAGAGCCATCTGGTTTTCTTCTGTTTCAGCGCGCTAAACTCTGTGTGTTGGCTTTTTAGGCTCCAGGCTGGAGGTTTGGAGCCCACACTGTATTGGGATGCCTGTTGAAATTGTTTTGAACATGAAAATGTGATTATATATATAAGGTTATATACATGGCGCACCGATACCTTTTCTAACGACGTAATCATGTTATGAAAAATAAGCAAAGAAGTATTACAAGACGTAACTACAGATTCAACAAGACTCACTGCTTGCGTGCCTATTTGCCAAAGCTCTTTGCAGTGTAGGCTTAAAATGTTTTGCCTTAGAAGCTTGGAAGCTCCCTGCCGCAACTACTAAGTCGTGATACACCGAATGAGACTACAAAGAAAACTTCGGAAATTTATCATGTGGCTGAACGGATATAATATGAAAGAAAATTGTAGATTTTTGCCATATAGACGTGCTGTCATTTCAGTACATGCATGACTTTCCCTTGTCGCTGAAGAACGAATGAAAATTAACTAGGGGAAACAGAGACTTGATCACGGAGACGGCTGAAACGTTTCCGTTTCAACTGTCGACGCAAGCATAACAACATTAAAAGAAAATATGACAGAAACCAAAAATGGAAACGAATGCCACTAGCTAAGGCTGTAAACCTTTTTCCACAAAGTATCTCTCTACAGAGAAGCGCTATAGAGTCCAAATTCACTTAACTGAGCTAATTCAAACGAATTAAACTCAATCCAATTCATCCGTGAACGTGCTCCTGTTAATTCATCAATTAAGTTTTCCTTAGTCGCTGATGGTTTGCTGAAAGAAAAAAGTCACTCTGGCCAGAACGTCAATTGAGGCTGTTTTTTTTTACGAGTGAAATGCTAAAGCGTAACGCAGAAAACTAATCCATCTAGAAGGCTCTGTTACTCTGTGGATATAGACAATTTAATTGTTTCTGAGAAATTCCCTCCTGAGTCACCAGAGTTGTAAAGGAGTAGTTTGCGGCTTTCTTAGATATACAGTGAAGTACCTGTCACAAGCACAATATTACGACCACATTCATTAGGTTCCAGCTAAAAGGTACCAACCGATATTGTGTTATCAGACCCGTTCCGTTCGCCCGATGTAAGGGAATCCAAGACAGTCTTGGATTTTGGATTCCGGGTACTCAATACCGGAAATTCTCTGCCAGTCGAACTTGATTCCCGACTCCAATCATTAGTGAGATTCCAGATCCCTTAAGCTGTATTCCGGATTCCATAGTCCAGGATTACAGATTTTACAAGCAAACATTTAACGGATTTCGGAATCCGGCTTCCCTTATACGGGGCTGGTTCCATGATTTAGGACTGAAGAGAAAAACAAACCTTCTGACATCCAGTCGTAAGAATAACAGGAAGCTAAGTAGAGGGTTGCAAGTTTTCATGCTGAAGCGGTCGTTTGTAGCTGTTTTGCTCGCTGTTCAAGCGGTGCCAGTATGCTGAGCAAGTGCCTTAGCAACGACACACGAGTACAGGCAAATTTTTTAACCGGCGGGATCTTTTCGATTTACGGCCGAAAGAATCGCAAATTTTAAAGGTCCATTGGTTTTAAACTAAATTAAATATTGGCGTGTTTGTGACTCTTTTCCTGAGATATTGTCTCCCCGTAACTAGAGGCAATCTTAGCCCTCTATTCAAAATAAAGAATTCAATCTTTTTTGAAAAAATTCTTATAATATAAGTCCTAATAGCATTCAAAGTGGTCACTCGAACGCTGTCTGAAGAAGCACTGTCACAAAAGATACTTTTTTTGGCAACGCGCAAAATAATCATGGAAGTCGAAGGGAGTCCAAAAATGTAATAACCCTTTTAACACTGATGACAAAAATAAAATCTTATTTCCCCTGTGCATTTTTTGTAGAAGTACTGTTTGATCTTTTCAGCCTTCATTCCCGTGACTACCGTTTTATAAAGTAGACAGCAGGGCTGAAAGAGTTAAAAAAGAAAAACGCGAAAGACGAAATAACTTACTGCAAAGGATTTAAATGGTTTTGGATGCAGGAGATTAGCACGAATTACATTCGACAAACTTGAACAATTTAAGATGAGGTGATTCAGTGACGTGACATTTTTAAAATTTTGAAAACAAAAAAAAATTTCTTTTTACTGGTTATTTTATTTACCCTTGCCCAATAATGGGCGAATTTGGATCGTCACATTTTGACGAATCAATTGCATTTTGACACATTTTCCCTAAGATACAAGGCGGAGCCTTGTAAAAATCCTAGTCCAATTGGGAAATATTTTTGCTTTAAAAATATGACATGAAAGAAATGAAAAATGAATGTCAGTAAACCAAGACCGTTCGACTTTGATGATATATAGGAAACGTTTTGGGTTGTTTGTACATCTCAGGCAAGCTTTTTCCCGTATACAACGGAATTGATCGGATGATACCCTATTTTGACAGTGGATGAAATCCTAAATTGTGCACATTCAATGAAACTGCTACTGAGCAAAACTTTTTGCTGTACAACTTGGTTCTAGCTTAAAGTGTGTTGATGAAATACTAGAGTGTGACCATTCAAATGAAAGCTACTTAGCAGCACTTTCATGTGGTGCTGTTTATTACGCTGTACAAGGTGGTTCTAACTTTTGAATCTTTGGATGAAATCCTAAAGTGTGATCCATTCAAATGAAAGCTACTTAGCAGCACTTTCGTGTGGTAGCGTTAAGCGCGCGGATAAAATCCTAGAGGGTAACAAATGAAAGCAACAGCAAAAGTCTCTGCCGTTTGTTTCGGGTTCTTCTTACAAGTTTGTCCCGACCAAACAAGAAGATCAAAGAAACAAAACATTTTTGATCGACAGTGCATGCAAGCGTTTATTTTACCTTTAGTTTAACACATCTCTTATATTTCAATTTTCTTAAGACCACTAATTACAATAATCAACTGTTCTAATTTTTTAAGATCCGACTGCTTCTGTCAACTTGTGCAAATCTCAGCCTTCATTGAACTAAGATGTACCCCATGGCCTTGATGGACTGATCTCGGTTATCTGACGACCAATGAGCCTCATTTCCACACGTGTTTTCTTTGTGACGCGGAGTGCTCTTTTTTTCTTGTCCTCCAGTACCAAAGCCGATTCTGGAGTCAGGGCTGTCGCAGTTGTCTTCCTGGTTTCCAATAATCCCAATTCTTGCTCTAGAAAGGTAAAAAAAACGCCTGTCTCCTTTGGCGTTGAATCCTTCTCTTTCACAGTTGTTCTGCAGAGAAGCTTGAGGTCCAACCAGCTTCTTCCATTCGTCACGTCCCAGGGTGGTTGGTTCGTATGTCTCTTTAGAAATCAATTCGTACAGCGATTTGGCCTTCTTATTGATGACGATAAATCTGGTCTGGCTCTCTACCTTCATGCCGAGACAGATCTTAGTGAAACTCGTTTTATCGTAGGTTTCCAACTTGGTTTCCTTGTCGTCGAATCCTGTCGTCCCATTTTGTGGGTATTTGGATCCATAGGTGCTCCAATGATGTGAATCGTAGTGGAAGGTTGGCTGAAATTAAAGGGTAAAAAATTGCTTTTCTGTAATTAATATAGATTCTCCGGCTCTAGCAACTGGTGTTAGCCAAAGGTTACGGAGTACGGGCGACAACAATCGAAGGTCAAAACGCTTTTGCTCCAGCGCTGTGCTTTGCGTAAGTTTCATATGACCGATATTCAAAAACACGCGTGATCAGATTAAGAGTGATGAAAGTTCCAAACGAGCGTGATCAAATTGTATACATTCTTAGTGGAATTCCAAACGAATGCTGGCTAACTACATGCGACGCAAGCGTAATATATAGTAATAACCAAAGGTTACGGCGTGCGGGCGACAACGATCGAAGGTCAAAACGCTTTCGCTCTAGGGCTGTGCTTTGCATAAGTTTCGCGTGACACATGGTCAAAACACGCGTGATCAGATTACGAGTGAGTGGAAGGTCAAAACACGCGTGATCAGATTACGAGTGAGTGGAAGGTCTAAACACGCGTGATCAGATTACGAGTGAGTGGAAGGTCTAAACACGCGGGATCAAATTGGATTCCATTCATTCTTAGTGAAAGTCCAAACGGATGCTGGCTTGATACATGCGACGCATGCGTATTAATAACCTAGATATTAGGATTGCGGATTCTCCTTGTCGTCCGCAATGAAAAAGTACAACTTTAAAGAAGAGTACCTGTGCACCATCGATTTTCATGACAGTAGTCCATCCTCCTTCTCCGCATCCAAAGTTTCCATCTCCCATGTGACAGTAAACTGGTCCGGGACTAATCCCTAGGTCATACGCGCCACTTTTACGTTCTCTGAAAATTGAAGACGTAGGAGTGTTAAACATTGGCACGGCACGCTCCATGTTATATAATTAGCTTTGTCAACTACTTTCAAAAGAATAGAGTAGAGTAGGGTAGGGTAGGGTAGGGTAGAGTAGAGTTGAGTAAGAGCTGGATAACAGGATCGTGCGCAAATTACACATAATTAACATTTATCTTATGACAAAAAATCTAAATATTTCACAGATTCAAATTCTGACAATCTTTTGTCTTACACATTTTGTTATTATAGCTCCGGCAGCTTCGTAACGAGTACGAGTGAACGGTAGTTACCCTTCCACTCATGGCAAGGCCAAATACAGGGTTGGATGGTTTTAAATTACGCATAAATGATTCGCAAGCAGCAGCCCTACGGTCTTTTAGAGACGGCAGGCCACTTAGTATCAATGCCTCGTCATAATGTGAATTCGGAAGAATTATCCTAAGGGCGCGCTCTTGAATTCCCTCCAATCAGACAGACTCACTTTGGCAGATTCGAGAATACAGCCGAGACGTATTCAGTTACTGAATACCCGAAATGATCATGACAGTACTCGAGTAGGGGCCGTTTTTTATGTAATTGCTTTGAGCTGTAATTGAAATGCCTCGTTGTTAATTTAAACTAGTTGTTAGTAGGTTTCAAGAGTCAGCCTTAAGGTGAATTTTCACTGTTGCTAAATTTTCACGTGCATGCGCACATAATACATTTTACGCGCGAAAATAAAAAGAAACAATGTATGGAAGGTCCAGCGTTAACTTAAAAGTTGAAAATGCTGAACTTTTACGCGACAATGGAAATCCACCCTTACTTTGGTGTTGGTTAGGGTGTGAGCTTTGCCTTAAAAAGTAGTAAAACCAAATCCAATTCGATCATGTACGACCTTTCATTGTAATTAAAGTCGTCATTTCGTCCTATATACGTGATCCAAGATGTCATCCTTTTCCATTGGCAACGAGGTGATGGTGTTTTGAATGTAACTCAGCCGTTTAAAACACTTGTTTCTTTCTCATCGATATTTCAAAAAGGTTTAAGTGAAAAACATAAAAACGAAGAAGCTGCATGCCATTTGCCTGTAACCGTTTCTTGTTTTAGACATGTTAGACCAAATCAGCTCTTACAACTTACCCTTGATCATAAAGCTCCTTGCACGAAGACGGCCCTGTAGCAAAGAAAGCGAAAAAAAAAGCTGTCACTTTAAACTTGAAAATAGGAGAGAGTCTGTGTAAATTTTTATTAACTTGGAGTAAAAAGAAGCAATCAAATGATTAATCCGGAAATTTCACTATTCAGACCCATTCTTTTCTTCAAATACATTTCTAACCGGTAAACTTTAAGGCTTGTTACAAATCTCTGGGCACTCTTCGCGTCTGAAATTTGAGTTGAAATGTGATTGGAAACTTCCCTTGGAAAACTGTACCTTTCTTTGTTGAATTTTTTCAGTATTCATTGCTTCTGTTTTCGGAGAGGCTATAGAAACTTGTAAAGTGTGAATTAAATGAGATTCTCAATTACAAAAAACATACAGCGGCTAGAAAATATTCGTAGATCAAGTGTTCCTTCCTTGAAAAATTTCCTCTACCTTTGTTATCGTCATGGTAATATATTCAAAGGGGCTATGCCACGAGGATATTGCGGTCAATTCTGTTCTAAATAAAGTCATAGCTTTGATTCGTTACTATGCACAAAATGCTCTCTTACCGTGCATTTATAATGAAGACACCACACAAATTTCATAAGAAAGTACCAATCGTAATAATGTTTTCAGTGATTTTTGCAGGCATTAGCCCAACTTTATCACTGAGCATGAGATTCATGATGATATATCTTCAATCCATGTCCATCCTTGCTATCCGTAGCTACAGCACAACAGGGAACGGTTTTGATATAGTCTTAAGTCTTAAATAACAAAAGTGGGCTATTATTTTTAGCAGTCAATTCAATTGCCACGAAGACACCTTTTGGCCTTTTAAAAAGCTAGCAAATAGCTTGAAAAATCGCTTTTAAAACTACATTTTGACATAATTTTAATCCAAAATCAGTAGTGGGGAATCTGCTGTTGTGATCGGACAAGGGAAACGTTACTTCTATGGCTATTGAAAAATATGGTTTTGATTCAAAACTGTTTTAAAACTCCTTAAATTTGGGATAGCCCTCCACTAAAATTGATATTATAATTTTTAATAAGATTATCTTTCAGTTATCGAATAAAGTTGTAAAAGCTAGTGCTTGAATTCCAGAAGACCCAGCCAAAATTAGGTATAACCTACCTCTGGCCGTTACTGATGCTACGACTAGCATGAGAAGTGTCAGGAAAACGAAAGCGGTCCTCATGATTAAATCTCGAAGATCAGGTCTAGATAAAAGAAACGCAAAATGTCATTATTAACTAAAAGAGGGTACCACAAAATTATTAAGGACTTGGTAATGTGCCTGCCTTTGCTATATCAAAAGGGTGAGTTTAGCTTTTAGTATTAAAAAAGCAGTTACCTGGTTGGAATGAGGCAACTCACTGAAATAGTGTTGATGGAATTCCGTCCACGAACAGAATGGTGTCTTATCTATGAGTCACATGTCTTATAAAGATTTCGTGATCAAGGGCGTGGCAAGCTGTACGCACGTGCGCACGTCGTATCTGATTCCTAGTACTTCAGGATGGGCACTGCTGTTTAAATATCTCTCACACTGGAAGTTTGTTAAATGGGAAAAAGAGCAGAAAATAAAACAAAATGGTTACTGGTGTTTGCAGTGAAATGACAGGATCATCCGCGACTCGTCTGTTCAAGCAGGCAGAAAGGCAAACAACTCAAGCTAGACAAAGTTATGTGAGAACTGTTTTTATTTTTGCCAATCTTAGCGCATTATCACGTATTCAGAAGCAGTTCAAGTTTTAGTTGTTATTTGCTTCGTACCGTTTTTATAAACTGGAAAGTAACATACAATGGTGCGAAATTCCTCGGACTCTTGTTATTAAGCGGTAGAGAATACTTTAACGTTTAATTGTACCTTGTGATTATATTTGAGGGAAATCTTCGTGGGACCAAACTTTCTTTATCGCTTTGGAATAACTGAGATGAACTTTAATTAACAGTCGTATGTGCATTTTGTAAGCAGGGCCGTAGTTAATTACCTGAAGTACGCACGTACGCCTCCTAAAACTAGGGAGAAAGGTAATAAGACCCAAACCAAACGATGGTTTGATCATAGTTGAAAAAAGTAAAATCGTTAATAGTTATGTAACTGTTATCAGCCAACAGCTTGATTTGAATTAAGGTATACCCAGATTAGCTACGACGAAGATTTTCATCTATAAAATTAAATAAAGACTCCCTATTTTTCTGAAATTAAAAGCCTTGTTAAACTGGAGAAGGCGGCTGCTCTATATAGACACTTCTTATTGCCTACTGTTTGACAAAAAGGAATTTCTTAAACCGTAAGTTTTAAAAACGCTTTCGCACGGAATCAGTGAAAACCACATATAACAGATATAGCGTCGGTCGATGGACGGCCTGTTTGGAACATTATTTAACCACAATTTTAGGTTTTATTTTATGTTATTTTCCTTTTTTATCTTTTCATCTTAGTATTTCGAAGCAGTCTTTCGTAGCCAAGCTTAAAATCTAAATGACGTTACTGGCCCTCAGCAGCGCTACTTACGTACGTATGTATCCGGTAATATTAACATATTCTTGTAAACGATATCACAGCCTATATCTGTTAAAGATGAATCTATAAAAGGTGAATCTTTTCAAAAAAAGTAAATGCATATAAAATAGAATAAGAGAAAGACGCTAGAGGTGGGGGGTTCCAGCCAGCCCCCTATTGGTACCGCGGTGGAGGTGCGAGTTTGGGTGTACGTCTGAGGGTTATAATAAGACCATCGTGTGCGATCAAGCACTGTTCATGCGCACAGAAGTTCAAACAGAATTATTTAATTCAAGGTAAATACAATAATTACTGGCGTTTGAAGTAAAATGAGCGGATCATTGCGTGAGATTAAACACTCACAGTGTTCAAGCAAGCAGAAAAGCAAACAACTCAAGCTAGACAATGTCGTGTGAGAACTGATAGAACTTGAACTTGATAGATAGATAGACACTTCATTAAAATACGTCGCAGCCGTATATGGCTGAATTGTGTATTACAAATAAAATTTAAAATGGATTAAAATATAAAAATGGATTAAAAAAATAGAGGTATAAATACACTTAAAAATAAGATTTAAGTTAAAAAAGGTACAGTTACCATCTGAGCTACAATTTGAAACACTTATTATGTACAATAAAATTCAAGACATATCAGTGTTGATATAAAGCCATTGAAAAATTATTCTTGATCCTATTGGTAGGCCACGGGGACGGGTGTAGGCGCCTTAGGTCGAATTCACGTGGAACAGAAACACTGGCGGCGAAACTTTTCTCAGTTCATGCTGGCTATCGATCGCTAACTATTCACATACAAGTGCGCTAA
Organism: Porites lobata; assembly: GCA_942486035.1. Taxonomy (NCBI): domain Eukaryota; kingdom Metazoa; phylum Cnidaria; class Anthozoa; order Scleractinia; family Poritidae; genus Porites; species Porites lobata. The sequence continues at coordinate 1,243,751 of CALNXK010000143.1, read as the reverse complement.
ACTGGTTCTTCCTTTCTATTTTTACAAATGCGTTAGTGAATTGACACTTATTCAGTAGCAGTGTATCTTTTTCAAATTGTTCCTGACGGATTCCATATCATATAAAAGTACGAATTTAACTGGGCTTTTATTCTTAAACGATAGAGAACACCTTCACAGCGTTTAATAGTACTTTGTGATTACGGGAAAAGTCTTCGCAGATGTAATCTTTTTTTTTTTTTTATCGGACTAGAATTGTAAGTTGGAGCTTCCTATATTTGAAAAGGTGTATTTAGCATAAGCCAAGCCGTGGCTACAAGTAAACATGTACGCATAAGCGTTCCTGAAAAAAAGCAAATGTTTATTGTTTGAAGCAAAAGGCACAATTTGTTTACAAACTGAACGTAGATTTCCTCGTAAAAGCCACACGATTATTAAACTAAAGATTAAGGCTTAAAAGATAAAATACTAGGGGGCGAAAGACTAGTCCATATTTTCTTAAGCCAACTTCTTGGTATAAGTTAAGTAAATAAAACTGGGTAAGAGATCACGAAAATTTTCAACTGCTCCATTAAATAATAGCATCTACAGTATTAACCAGTTCTTTGATGACCTCTCAAAAGCCTTGTTGGACTAAAGAAGGCGGCTCTTCTTTATTAACGGAGCTAACCATTCTAAATCTGAAATCAGTGCTTAACCGTAATCGCTATACATCAGTACAAACCATAATCGCTACACTATTTTCTCTCTTAGCTTCTCTTTGGAGTTTGTAGTAATGAAAGCTAACCCAGCGTTCTAAATCTGTGTTTAACCAGAAGTACTAAACATCAGTGCGAGCCATAATCGCAGCTCTATTTTTTTTTAAGCTTCCCTTGTTCTTATTTTTTCTAATAAAAAAATTAAATAAGCTTTTCTTCTCGTTAGTAAGCGAGAAGAGCTTTAGAGCTACCTTTGTAAATGAGTAATATGTGAATCAACCTTGGGGAGAGCGTTAGGAGACAAGCGTTTTCACAGATGGGACGAGAAATTGTAAGTTCAGCGAGGACAAGAGTGCATAGAGTGTAGTCACGATAACACGACAGACAACTTCTAGTAAGAATCCTTTAAGGACTGGTTTAAAGCATTGCTTTTCGCACATTTCCCCCCTTTTTTCTTAAATATCAGCCAATATTTCATTCAATCGAAAAATGATTCATTGCCAATTAGTTTTCAGTTCTTGGATTAATAGTTTTTAGATGATTTTCGAGTTTGATGTATAAAAACTAGTGGGTGTTATTTAAAATTTTGAAAAATTGAAAAATGTTGGATTTGGGTGTTGTTAAAATTAAACTATGAAGTGAATAGTAAGCAGACAAATACAAGATGGTCCACCACCACAACAAGGTGCCTCTGATCTCATCAGCGGAATGCCTGGTAATGTGAGTGAGCAATCTTTAGTAGATATGGATTTTCTCGGATTCGTATTTTGTGTAAAACCGAAAACATTAATGAATCAGGTAAAATCTCCTGAATCTTATCTAGTGTCGTGTAAACGCAGCCATATTTGTTGACTCTAAGGCCTAGACCAAACGTGGAACTGTTCATGAGACGAACGCCACGCTATAACAGTAAAAAAAGGGGGTAGAAAAATATCGATGTACAACATTCTCGTTCAAAAAGAAGTTTAATGATTTTCTTTCCAAGCAAACTACATAAGCTAAATCGTCTAAATTGTCAAGTGACACTTTCTTTGCACAGCTGTTAATTAAGGTTGTCTTTTTCGATCACTACTAACGGCTCACGCCACCGTTTTTAACTGAACCAGAGTCTTGGCGTTCTCACTCACATATGTAGCGAATCTGTTGAATTCAGCGGACATGAGTTAGTATATATTATCAACAAAAAAAGAAATCAAGGCTTGCTGCCATCAAGCTATTAACTGTACCCATTCCAACAGTCCCAAAGGGATCAAAATCGAGTTAAGGATAGCATTTTAATAACCAGTAACATGTACATCCATAGAAATCAGTTGTCTGATGTAGATATTTACGCATCTTATTTCTATTTTTGAATTTTCTTTTCCACCCTGATGTGGGGGAGGACGGGATTGGATGACATTAGGCTACATCGCTTTAATAATAATTCACAATAGAAAAAGGGCTGAAGTGGCCGGGAAAGCCAAGAAAAAAAGGGGTGGACACTACAAATACAAATTAAGGTAAATGCGGGGGGAGGATAGACCCTTCTCCCGTCGTTTTTGTGTCAGTAGTTTCTCAGTCTCCCTTCTCCCCTTTTCCCCTTTTCGCTCCTCTCTTCCACACAAGCTACTCAGGCTACGACTTCTTTTTCAAGATCGATAAACTTGCCAAAGCTAAGAATCCTGGCGACAATGAGAAATTGAAGATAAGAGATCCCTTTGAAACCAAGCTGAGAAAAGGTTTGGCTAAGAAAAATAGTTACCTCTAGATATTTGTAAGTTTCATCGCAGGGATCGCCAAACTCGCTGTTGGTTGCCCGCAATGTGCAATGTGAACGTCCCTGACAGTGAGCTTGAACTTTGGCCAGTGCTCCATCAGCTTTGCAGTGAGTGGACTTTATTGGTCCCCAGCCACAGACTTGAGCTCCAGTCAAACGACCGTAGTTTGCAGAAAGGATACTGATGTTCTTGGAAAAATGAGCGCAAGAGAGTGTATGTGAATCGCCTTCACAGAATTGCAACTGCATCTCTCTCTGACAAGTTGCACCTGGAATATGTACAATAAACAGTTTTTGGACGAGGGAGAGCAAAATAATGCCATTTATCAAATAACCGCTGATATACTAGACAAACGAGGCTTGGTTCACCCTATGCCGGATCGCGCATGAGCAGAGCATTGTCTGCAGCAAAACAATTAAGAAAAACAACTTTCGTTTTCTCGATTGCATAATATTAGCAAATCATTGTCTGAATGAGGACTGAATACACACGTCCTTCTGTTGTCTTCCATAAAACGCACCCTTTATGTCTGTGACTTTTCACTGGGGCGAGGTCTATTGACAGATCCCAACTTTTTCAAGCTCGTCAGTGTGAAAATGTCCATCTGGATGTAAATACGTTCGTTCAACCGGTTATCTCATGTTTATGGTCCCATTTTTTATTTATAGAGAAATTTGACCCCCCTTCCCTAGCCCCTCGATATCTTAAATAAAATGTAGGAAAATTATTTACCCGCATCACCAAATAAGCCTGCAATTAGAAACAAAACCAATATCTGCAACATGGTTCCGCTTTTCCTGTAGTAGAATCACCTCTATGAAAAAATGAAAAAATGTTTCATCCTAAAACTGAGTTTGCAACCGGTGAATAGCACTTGAATGGTTTATCCTTTAATGTTAACAACTATGTTAACTTCCTGTCATAATGACTTACGCCTTACCTTCCTTTCGTTTGTTAGTGTTTCCTAAGACACTCGATAACCAATTCGATACTTGCGAGTCCGCACAACTCTGCAGATTGAACACGTCAAGAAAACTGGTGGACTTTTATGATAAACGCTTCATTTCCCGGTCCAATCAAATCAATAGGATCACTAGGCTGAAAAACGTTATGTTCCTACAGTGACGTGGCCGGAAAGGACCCTCAAGTCATTACGTCTAAATATGCTAGTTTAAAACCCGTGTCCACAACGTCAAGGTACAGCATGTTTCTGTATGCTAAACCAATTTTGAAACTTAAATTATACGTCAAGTAAATAATTCAACTTTTTAGTGTAACCAATCTTTTTCACAAAGGTTTTTCTACAGATCACAACCCTCAATTCAACGATTTCATTCTAGTAAACGCAAAGTTTGATCAATTTGTTTCCGTTGAGTTGATCTTCCTGTTTGCGATCCATGAATGCATTGTTTGAATACTTTTACAAGACAGGCTTAGGCCGGTTCAGGCATTTGGGTCCCCGCTGCTCAGGTAATTTTTTTTTTACCTGAATCACAGTAGGAGCTGAAAGAGAAACGACACTAAAAAGAAGACAAGCCTTACGAAGGTGTTATAAGCCGGCCGGGATTAATCCTGACACGTTTTAGCGGCAAATTTTCCTGCTTAAGGTATACGAGTTCTCTTGAACGTCTGATAATTATGTTCACTATCCATGAATTCATTGTTTGCCGAATACTTTTACATGACAGGCTTAGGCCGGTTCAGGCATTTGGGTGCCCGCTGCCTAGGCAAAATTTTTTTACCTGAATCACAGTAGGAGCTGAAAGAGGAACCACACTAAAAAGAAGACAAGCCTTACGAAGGTGTTATAAGCCGGATTAATCCTGACACGTTTTAGTGACAAATTTTCCTGATTAAGGTAGACGAGTTTTCTTGAACGTCTGATATGTAATACAATAGAACAATGGGACAGGGCTACTCTTTCTTTGCTGTTATATTTTTCGTGGCTAGCGGTTTCGTGTCGGTTTGGTTAAAAAATATACATCACCGGAATTTTCAGTTTTAAAGCGCCTTCAACTTAGTTGCCTTTGTATTGTCAAAGGATTACATAAATAAATTTGTTAGAGAGGAGTAAATACTTCAAACGTCACATAAAAATAGATACGCTAGTATTGTTGTAAGACACAGGCAAATTAATGCCCCAGGGTATTTTTTAGGCACAAGCAAATTAATGCCCCAGCGTATTTTGTAAGAAACTTGCAAATTAATGCCCCAGTGTTGTTGTTAGACACAGGCAAATTAATGCCCCAGTGTATTTGTAAGACACAGGCAAATTAATGCCCCAGTGTATTTGTTAAACACAGGAAAATTAATGTCCCAGTGTATTTGTTAAACACAGCCAAATTAATGCCCCAGTGTATTTGTTAAACACAGGCAATTTTATGCCCGAAGTATTTTGTTAAACACAGGTAAATTAATGCCCCAGTGTATTTGTTAAACACAGACAAATGAGTATCAATTATTCGCTTGAAATATCACTCAGCATGCCTATGTATTTAATGCTCAAGTTTACAGATATTTCCTGAGGAAAGATCCAGATTTTTTTGTAGGCCGGCTTATAATTACATGTATCGGACCGTATCGGGTTTATAACACACAAAGCCTAACATTTCTACGAGTAAAGTGATTGTCCTGTTCGAAGGGCCTAGGCTTTATTGATAGTAAAGCCATAATGTTTAACAGTTTCATTAGCGACTGAGCTGGTCCTCATAACCACTTCTGAGCTCCAGCGAACACTGATTAAGATCAAGCTGGATTAGCATCTTCATAGTGCCACGTCTTCGACATAACAGTCCGCTCGCATTTATACCTAAAACAGTTTCTTTATGTAAAAATTTGTAATTACTCACCTTGCGGCCGTGATAGTAATTATTTACCTGTTTCAGTGAAGATCACAAGATAGCCAGCATGTGCACAAGAGAAAATTAAACGAGAAAAAGTTCGCCTTGAGCGTCATTGCATTTGAGCGCGCAGTAGAGCGACATTACTTCATTTTTCGCGCTAATATTTCCGAATATGGTATTGCAGCTACTAACCCCAATAAAATTAGTAACGCAGCATCCTGCTTGTGTTCTTTGTTCAGTTGCTTTTTATAGAGTCACCGTCAACAGATCCAAATGTTCTCTGATTCTGTTTTAACTGTTCCAAACGGAGAAATACTTTTAGAGAGATTTTTTTTAAAATTTGAGAAAGCAGACGCAACGTCAAATTGCTTGTGACCTGATATGTAATCAACTATCTTACCGCAGATTGACATATGCCTAACCGCAAGGAAGGCAAATGGCCGTGAGATCAAGTTAATTTCTTAAATCAAGTTAGTCTCTGCACTGTATTTCTAAAAAATTTAGCTAAGATTTCTGCTGACTTTTCGTTTTCTAAAACCAGCTTTACCCAATACACCAACAATGATGTATTGCTGGCCATCCTACTAGCATTTCGTAACATTCCTCGCAGGTTCAAGTCCCGGGGGGAGTACTCGCAGAAAAATTGGGTAGGGGTGTGCGGCCCGCTTCCCAAAACCCTTACCCTATTTATGACCAAAATCTGCGATTTTCCCTACCCTATTTATGACCTAACCAAAAATTTGATACCCTATTTATGACCTGACCCTTAAATCAATACCCTGTTTCAGACCTGCCTTATAATTATTTCCCTAGTTCAGACCAATGTTAAAGGCAATGTTTATCTGCTTTTATTAGGTTAGGGGGACATGATAAGGACGTAGCTTCTTCTAAAAAAGTGCATTCAAGACTACAGTGCAAAAATCGTTACCCTATTTATGACCAAAATGGCGGCAAAATATCCAAAATCGATACCCAATTTATGACCAAAACGGCTGAAAAACCCTATACTTTGGGGCCGCACATACCTATATAGCCCATATTAGGGAGTACCCCCCCCCCCCGGGGTTCAAGTTCAAACAACTAGCCATTAACTGGTTCAATTGTTTCTCTTCAACTTGATACACTCATAAAATTAAAGTGAGGCATTATAAACATTGTTTCGAAACGTTCATGAGTTACATCCACTTCTGGCAAACTGTATTAATATCTATGAACATCGTTAGCTATCAGTAAGGTGATGGAAAGAACAAAACTGCTTTCACTCAAGTGTCGGCTTTCAGATCAGTAACAGTCCAATATCTCTAATTTATACTGTTGATATTAAAAATATTTCCACTACCTACCTAGCCTCCTACGCAAGCGTTTTTAGGGAAGCTCGTATTTCATGAGGGACGAAATAAGAGCTCCATGGCCTGCGTAGAAGGTTACTAACTGCCAAGATAGTCAGCATTGACGTTTAATAAGAGTGACTGCACTAACCTTTAGGTAACATGGCTTTATCTCACGAGTATCTTTAAAAGGATTTCTGTCTACAGCAGATTCATTTTCCATTGTTGGCAAACGGGTTTCAGTTTGAAACGAAAACGTTTAAAGAATCCTGCTGATGAAGAATCCAATTAAATTTTCTAGTTTTTACAAAGTTTTAAAGATAGGTTTTGTTTTGTTTTTTGTCGACATTTTGTAATACAGCCTCAACTAGCAGACAAATTGCTCGGACAAAAAAATATAACATTGAACTAAGCAATGATTCAAGTACAAACAACACAACTGAATAAATTCAAACAGTTCATTGGGTTCGCTGTCGTGACTTTGGCCGCGAGACGTTCTCAAGTGTCTGAAGTGTTACTATCAACATAGTTATTAGATGAGACTGGTTATGAAAAGCGCAAACATCAGTGATAAAAACAACAGTGCTGCAGTTTATGTTCAAAGCACCGTGAAAGTGCACAATCCTTTGTTTTCTGTTGGCAAATTGTTACGGAATAAATTAATGCAACGTCTTTATTGGTCAATACAATCAAAATGATAGGAATTCTTTTGAACGTTGTGCACTTTGAGGTCCACAAAAAAATATAACAAAGGAGTCTGACGGGTTTCATAACCATTCCACTCAATTAACTATCCTATTAATAAGTAGTCGTAAGTCCAATATCAGTGTTTGCTCAGTGTTAAGGGTACTCCGGATTGATTGCAAGTTAACTACTCTTTATAAAAATGGCTACTCTATCTTGCTGATTCTCCACTTAACAGCTTATTTCATAAAGTGATTTCATCTTTAAAAAAAAAAAAAAATTAAAAGCTGTGTACCCCCTGCAGAATTTATTACTGTTAGCAAGAATTTGACCTACAGTGATTGCCTAGCAAAAATTTTGTCAACGGTCCAAAAACACTATTTTAATAAAGCAATGGTAAAAGTAGGTTGAGTTTGATCGTCCGGGTGAACGTAGTCCTGAATAGGACTGTTATTGTTGACAGTGACTGACGTTTCGACAACCTGTGCGGTAGTCATCTTCAGAGTCAAAGTGAGTTGTATCACGTCAGTTGATGGTATTATTAAATACTCTGGTCATTGGTCTGATCGGTCAATTACGTTGCGATGTTATTGGTCGTCTGTCAGTTAAGGCGTGATTTTTTTGGCTATGAAGCAGTTGGTGCGTTTCGATCACATTGTCACATTTAAACAATCGTCTATTGTTAGTCAAATTGTCAGTTCTCCAGTCTTTCTCTCATAGTTAGTTTTGCTTGATCTCGTCAATAAGTCGTTTGTACGGCAAACGACTTGAATTGGCAATGGTAGAAAGATCCAGTCAAACAACAACATTGTGATACAGAATGAATTTTTCTCTGACTGCTAAAACTAATACTTATCCGCTGGATAGTGATTTATCCGGTGGATAGCGCTATCCAACGTTTGAACATCCGGGGCCTGTTCGTTAACATAATGTTTACAAATTACAGCTTTAGTATATCAAAGCATACCGTCTTAAACATTTACGGGAAGTGTAATTTTAAATTAGTTACCCTTGAGTTAACTCTTCCTGTTTACGTTCCATGGGGTAGTTTAATAGATACCTCTTAGCTATTTGACTTCAATGTTATTTTTTTCAGATTTCCCCTGTTTTGTATTTTCGAAACAGCTTAGTGAAGTCAAATAACGCTGGATCCAGTGACAAAAAACTCAACAAGTTCAAAAGCAACTGGCTATTGAAGGCTTCATGGTCCTCTTAAAATTACCGCATATAATCAATCCATGTAAAATAAATCATTGTTTCGTCAAATTACTACAACTGGAAACCTTCTTTACTCTGTGTTTAGGTTTTTCGTTTTCCCCTTTTTAAAACAGCTTAATATGAAACAAATAATGTAGTGTTGCTGAAGAAAACTGTGATATGGTAACAGGGTACGCAATGTAGGTGCAAAAAAATTGCTTTTGAACGGTTCATGGTTCTCTTTCGCATGATACACAACGTAATAGACGAAGTACTCTTTGTTTTGAAAAATTCATTGCTGTATTCCTTTTATGTCTTTTTGCAATAGTGTTACTTCCAGATTCGACAAATCATGTTAACGAAATCCAAATCATATCGATCTATCAACCTTGCAGGCTTAACGTTGAATTAGCAAGCCGTTCAACACGGATTTCACGGATTTACTACAAAAACATAAACCGGGCACGGGGACCGGGAAACCGGAATACTAATGGAAACAAAACAGAGAACTGGAAATGAAGTTACAAATAGGGCTACAGTTCAAGTTTGGTTTTGTTACCATTTTTCATTTTCCCGTTCCCCGTGCTCTTTCCCCGCACCCCGTTCTCCATTCCCCGTTCCCCGTTCCCCGCTCCCAATTCCCGATACCCCGTTCTCTGTTCCCTAACTTTCTATACAATCATTATATACTAATAAGTTTTCAGTATGCTCTTAGTAAATGAATGTGGTCAATTTCATTGTAATCGGAGTTCCAGGCTTTGATCTATTCCGTTCCATCCGATCAAGCCATCAAATTCTGTTTTTGTTTAATCACACACCGCCAAAGGATCGAAGTCCTGAACAACAAATCGAAAGGTCAGCTACCCAGATCGACATCTAGTTATCTCTGCTCTTGCCATGAAGTGCTTCCCGTAATTAAACCAGTAGAATGTCTTGGCTTTACCAGAATTCATCTTGTCGTAAGTGTCTTGGCCACGGGTGAACTCGCTGCCAGTTTTGTCTTGGATATTGATTTTCATTAAACTTGACAAAGCAAACTCGATGACTCTAACATTCGTTGCAGGTGGTTGTTCTTCGGAGCTTAGGATTCCGTTCTGGTAGAGAATAATGTACCCACTGGTTGAAAACTCCGAGGAGCCTGGCAGACGTGAGATTTCCTGCAAAGTACCCAGTACCCAGCACTGATAATATTTTCGTTTTTGTCAAGTAACGAAGCTGAAAAATCAGAGTCCTTATGTGCATGTAAACATGTTTGTAAAGTTAGGCATTCTAATCTGGCTGCTTGGGAAAGCCGATTCAGCTGAATTGGTCCCCACTTTATAAAAGATCGAATGACGACTTCAACTCGCATTCATTTGTTCTGTGACAAGCAAACTTCACTGCAGTTCTGCACGATATTACTTATCCTTGTGATAGCTAAATTCGACCACAATCTGAGGTCCGACACTTTCAAATTGAGAAGGAAAACTGAAACAGATTGTGCCCTCGATGAAAATGAAAAAGGACCTTCTTCAGCATGATGTGCATGTGACTTGCGATCCAACACTGATCAAATGTTCAAGGAAAACACGTCGAAAAAACACCATTCTATGCTACGCCCAATTAAGCAAATCACGCCAGGGAAAGAAAAACAGTACTGTATTCGTGTCTAAACTGGGCGTTGATCATGGGAATATCCTGTGTACAGACCCCCCTCCCCTCAAAGAAAATCCTGAGGGGAGGGGGGTCTGCACACAGGGTATCATGGGAGCTACGAAAGAAAAAACCACCTTGATCGGAAAAGTTTGCTTCTCTTGTTTCTTTGATTTTTCTGTTAAAGCCAAAGCGATCATGCGGGAACACTGATTCATTAACTGATCAGATTTTGAAAGCGAAACATAATTCCTTCTTTTCACCTTCAGTGACCCTTTTTGACCTTTTCGGGGTCATCCTCTTTTAAATATTGGTCAAAATTTCTCAGAACTTCAGGAAGTCGTTTGATGTCTATATATTCACAGCACTGGCAGGGCTTTGGTCTTGCACAAGGACCACGAGACTATTCACAGTCCCCTATTTTTTCGTATGATCGTCAGGATCGAGCGCTACCAGTACGGGGGGGGGCATTTTGGTTTCATGTACAGTAGAACCTCAATATAACTAACTTATATACTGCAAAGACCCCGGTATAACGAACTATTTTCCTTACCCTAGTACTGTAATAGTAAAGTATATTGAAAAGATTTTGCCAGTCCCTTGGCCCTTCGCTATGTCGAGTTTTAGCTTTGATGTTTAGACTATCTTGTTTGTGTTTTTGCAGTGACTCGAATCTCAATTTGAAATGCCTGTATTTGTTTGTTTTTTTTTTGGAAGTTTAAAGATGAGAATTTGTGCTTTAACTGAAATCGAGTTTTTTTTTATGCCATGATTTAAAGGTACTTGAAGTTATTCATAACTTGGAATCAATAATAGACGCTATAATTGTTAAGAACTTCCTTGAATGCATTTTAGTGTTGTTTAGAGAAGATGGTGATGACCAGCCTTTAATTTTACGAACAAAACTATTCCTAAAGGAAACATTGATGATAGTGCATGTCCAGCATTACTAAAGTAAAACAGTTTGGCCTTCCTGATGAAACAGAGCAGGTTAGCCTTTTTAGGCTATGGCTCTTTGAGAATTTTATTCTCCAGGTGTCTCAGAGGGAACTAGAAAACGTCGTTTTTAGATAATGTTTGAGCCCTCGTTTAGCACTAAGTAAAACAGTTTGGCCTTGCTGATGCAACAGAGCAGCTTAGCCTTTTTAGGCTGTGGCTCTGTGAGAATTCTATTCTCGAGATGTCTCAGAGCCGGAACTAAAAATGCGCTTTCAGAATGATATTGTTTGAATCTCTGTTCAGGGTTAAGAAAAACAGTTTGGTCTTTCTGATGCAACAGAGCAGCTAAACCTTTTTAGGCTGTGGCTCCATGAGAATTTTATTCTCCAGGTGTCTCGGAGGGAAACAAAAATGAGCTTTTAGATTTAGTTTGAGTCCTCGTCCAGCACTAAGTAAAACAGTTTGGCCTTCCTGATGCAACTTAGCAGCTTAACCCTTAGAAACTAGCCAATCAAAAACTCCGACATATGTCCTTGCAACTGTGTGGGATTCGAACACGATATGGTGCACAAATTTGCAGACGCTCCATACAAAAGGTTTAAAGTGTCTGCGACGCAGGCAAGACTACCCCTGTCATACAGAAAGTTCATGAAAACAAGCCTCGAGTCATGTGACTCATGTGGGTAATTGCCAGTTGTGGTTCGCGCATCAAAACATTTCCAAAAATGGCCCGGAAAAGCTCTGGACTGAGATACCGGTACTTTTTGTTTCGGTGAGAGCTCTAACAGTAACAAGACAGTGACTCAACTCAACGCCATGACAGAACGTCCCTCTCTCGAGCCTCTTCCCATGATGTCTTGCAATAAGGTTACCACCCTCTAACACCTTCCCCCCAGTAAAATTTACAATTTTACGTTTAACTAGAGTATCTTTGCGGCATTTTCACTAAGCGTCCCGAACGCGTGCGTTTAACAGTATAAGGTCCGTCTGCAGTCCGTCGGTTCTGCAGCCTTTGCAGTGTCCTTTAGTGGCTTGACTTTTTTTCCATTCTTAGCAGAAGGTTTGTTTACATTTGTAGGAGCACTTACCCATTCGGTAGGCTCAATCACTTTCTCAATTATACCTTGCTGCTGGAGGTCTTTTACTTCAGCAATAAAGTTGTTCTTCACAGAGCGGGGGATCTCTCTAGGAGCTGTTTTTTGAGGAATGAATATCATTACTTGTGTGAAGATATAGTTCGCCCTCAAACTTTCCTATACTATCAACAAAGACTTGAGAGTACTTAGTCAGAATGGTCTCCAAGGTGAGTGGTGTTGTCACTTGACTGGCAGTTAGAGCGACACTTGGGTTACCTGGGGCTACTAAAGCTATGTTCTCTCGTAAGAGCTCAATGAGTTGGAGCATTTCAGAGTCATTTAGACCGATCAGAGGTGTTAGGTCTCTGTTAACAATTCTAAAGTGAATGATCATTTCTTCACTAGTTGCAGGATTTAGCACAAAGACTTTTCTGGTTGGGTCTGAATTTTGGTTTCTTCATCATAGAGAGACAGAACAACAACATAGAGAAGGTAAACATCACAAAACATGTACATGCAGCTTGTAATTCAGCAACCAGGCATTTTAGAGAAAACTAAAGAAAACAAACTCTTTATTAAAAATTCATTTAGCCGCAATGCAGCAAAGCTACGCTTAATTAAAAAGAACTCAACGAAATGAACTGTGATCCAGCTAAACTGCTAGAAGACGTCAAAGACTCGGCTCAAAGCCTTTTATTTTGTCATTTTCACAAATTTCATGAAATATTTTGCTTTGGACCCCTTAGTCCAAAATTATGATAAATAGATCCTGTGTTTCATTATTATACATGCACAGGCATCCCAAGCTCTATATTGAGATGTTGGGATTTATTAACTTTGAGACAATGTATAGGAATGCAGAAATATTTTATGTGGTCTAAAATGTCTAACCTACCTTACCTTGTTGTTGGCATTTTTTTTCAAAAAAAAAGTGAACAGTTAAGGCTCTACAGACTAACATTGCCAGACAAAATCGTCAGTGTTATCACGTATAAATCCTAATTCGTTACAGAATTAATTTTGTGTAATTTCACATGTAAATATTCTTGAGGCCCTATTAAGCTGACATTTCCGACAAGCCATGTGGCTTTCAAACAATGACATAAGCAGGGTTCGTAACCTTTTGAGCTCTTAAAGTTCCATGACTTTCCATGACCTTTTCAAGTTTTCCATTTTTTAGTTGTCACTTTCATAAACTTTCACAATTTTCCTAGTTTGGGGGTATTTTTTGACCTTAAGCAGTTCAACAGACACAAACTCTGGTGTCCACCAAAATGCGTGCCATTTGCGCTGTTTAATTACTCCTCTCTATCTTACATTGTCCTTGCTTTGTCATCTGCAGTAACTAAACAATCAAACAAAACTTTAATTTTCCATGACTTTCAAGGACCGACAATTAAATTCCATGACTTTCCAGGCCTGGAAAATGAAATTCTCAAATTCCATGACTTTCCAGGTTTTCCACGACCTGTACGAACCCTGCATAAGACGGATGAAATGGCTGCAAATGAGCTGAAACAAGGACACAGTGAATAGAAAGAAACAAAATTCAATGGTCAAATACCATCAATATGTGAAATGACTGGTTTTGAAATTCAGACTAAGAGGACCTCATTATACATTGTCTAAAATTTGAAATCAGCGCCGGTGTCTTACATAGAGTCTGCTGCCTGTATTGTCAAAAAAACTTTCTACACCTGTAACTCCTATTTTGTTATTGAATATACTATTTTAAAAATAATAATTATACCCTGTAAATGGCAATAACAAATGGAAATATACAACATTTATAAATAGTAGTTCCCAAGCCAAATTTTGTCCCACTCTTGGTATTTGTTGGCGCAGCTGCTTCATCTAACTCTAAAATTTCATCTTTCGAAACTGTCTTGAAACAAGAAGCCATTTTAAATCCCGTCCCAAAACAGTGAATATCCAAAGATATTCCGAGTTACGGGAACCAATCAGAACGCGCGAAAATTGCTATCCACTGATTTGGTGAATACTATATAAATATACATTGTACAGAAATTAAGCGTTAACTTGTGCAGCTTGTGCAAATTTCTCTCCTGTCCTGTACAAGGTCAAATTCCTGCAGCTGTAAAACCTAAAATTCAAATTGTTTCTTACCCCGCATTATAAAAAAAATATTTGAAAATTTTATATTGAATTTATAAAATTGCCCTTGCAAGCCGAGGGTTTGAGGGTCAAAAGTTAACGGTCTCCTAAAGTGGATTGGTACTGTCATCATTTGATGCTTCTGTGTTTTTAGCTGCCTGAGCACGTCGACCAGTATCAAGTTCATCCACAGGGTAGCCAGGGTGACACTTCGGACAGTGGGCAAAAGAGAACAACCTCAGTGAACGGAAGGTCTGGATAAAGGTAAAATAAATAACATAATAATGATAATGATACTGGTAGTCAAAATAACGGTCTCATTTTTTTGAAAAACAGACAAAAAGCAATGAAAGAGACAACAAAACTAAGGGTGTGTTCCTTTTTTGGCGAATCAAAAACGGATTTTGGATCCTAGATTTGCCAGATTTCGCGGTCGAAAGGAACGTGAAATCCGAAATTGGATTTGTAACCTTGGTAACCTTTCGCCAACGCGTGCAATATGCACGACAGCCTCTCAAGAAATGACGTGTTTTCTACTGTTTGACAAATTATGCGATTATACCGTGCAGAATATAGTGGTCGGCAGTTCGAATAGCGACGATGGAACATATAAAACAGACAAAGAAAGAAGCGCATTAAAATTGAAAATTATCTAAAGAATGTCGGCCAGTTTGATCCAGTTCCATAGCTCGGATATTTTTATGTAACACGATCGAGTGCCTGTCGCGTCTACAAGCGAGTTTGTAGTTAGATAGCAGTTCATTTGTTACTTGTACTTATTTCAAGCAATTTTTAGAGACAAATGGTTAGTATATGGATATTTTAACGTACCAGGGACAATCTTCTAGTGTTTTCAGATGTTTTGCGACAAATGACAGCAACGAAGAAACTCTACAGCCTCTATGGGAATACTTCAACTGGAAATACCGCTGGATCATCTGACTAATTTCGGATCCACTGTGAATGGAACAGCGTAGATCACTAATCCGTTAATCTGGATTTGGATTCTTCGGATTTCAAATCTAATGAATCCTTTTTCAAAAAGGATTCACCAGATCAAAACTCCGGATTTGGATTTGCCGAAAGGAACACGAAATCCCTTCTTAGATCTAAAATCCGTTTTTGGATTCACCGAAAGGAACACACCCTAATTAAGGTCTACAACTGTAACTCCAACTTTCGCCCCTTTTGCATGGAAAAGGTGAAAACAACGGGACTAACAATAAAAACAGTACAATAATGACAAGAGAGACCACAGCCACAACAGTGACAACAGCGACAATGGTGACAACAGTGACAACGGTGAAAACAGTGACAACGGTGACAACAGTGAAAAAGTGACAAAGGTGACAACGGTGACAACAGTGCCTACGGTGACAACGGTGCAACAGTGACAACGGTGACAACAGTGACAACGGTGAGAACAGCGACAACAGTGACAACGATGACAACGATGCCAACGGTGACAACGGTGACAACAGTGACAACGGTGACAACAGTGACAACGATGACAACGGTAAAAACAGTGACAACGGTGACAACGGTGAAAACAGTGACAATGGTGACAACGATGACAACAGTCACAACGATCACAACAGTGACAACAGTAAACGAGATGACAACAGTGACAACGATGACAACGGTGACAACAGTGACAACGGTGACAACAGTGACAACGATAACAAGAGTGACAACGATGACAACGGTGACAACAGTGACAACGGTGACAACGGTGACAACAGTGACAACGGTGACAACGATGACAACAATGACAACGATGACAACGGTGACAACAGTGACAACGATGAAAGAAATGACAACAGTGACAACGATGAAAACGATGACAACAGTGACAACGATGACAACAATGACAACGGTCACAACAGTGACAACGGTGACAAAAGTGACAACAGTGACAACGACGACAACGGTGACAACAGTGACAACGGTGACAACAGTGACAAAAGTGACAACGCTGACAAAAGTGACAACGGTGACAACAGTGACAAAAGTGACAACGATGAGAACAGTGACAACGGTAACAACAGTGACAACGATGACAACAGGGACAACGATGACAACGGTGACCACGGTCACAACAGTGACAACGCTCACAACAGTGACAACGATGACAACAGTGACAACGATGACAACCGTGACAACAGTAACAACGATAACAACAGTGACAACGATGACAACGGTGACAACAGTGACAACGATGACAACGGTGACAACAGTGACAACGGTGACAACAGTGACAACGATGACAAAGGTGACAACAGTGACAACGATGACAACGGTGACAACAGTGACAACGATGACAACAGTGACAACGATGAAAACGGTGACAACAATGACAACGATGACAACGGTGACAACAGTGACAACGATGACAACGGTGACAACAGTGAAAACAGTAAACAACGGTGACAACAGTGAAAACGGTGACAAAGGTGACAACAGTGACAACGGTGACAACAGTGACAACAGAGACAACGGTGACAACAGTGACAACGAAGACAACGGTGACAACAGTGACAACGGTGACAACGGTGACAACAGTGACAACGATGACAACGGTGACCACAGTGACAACGGTGACAACAGTGACAACGGTGCAACAGTGACAAAGATGACAACAGTGACAACAGTGACAACGGTGACAACAGTGACAACGATGACAACAGTGACAACGATGACAACAGTGACAACAATGACAACGGTGACAATAGTGACAATGATGACAATGGTGACAACAGTGACAACGGTGACAACGGAGACAACAGTGACAACGATGACAACAGTGACAACGATGACAACGGTGACAACAGTGACAACGGTAACAACAGTGACAACAGTGACAACGGTGACAACAGTGCCAACGGTGACAACAGTAAGAACAGTGACAACGGTGACAACAGTGACAACGATGACAACGGTGACAACACTGACAACGGTGACAACGGTGACAAGAGTGACAACGATGACAACGGTGACAAAAGTGAAAACAGTGACAACAGTGACAACGATGACAACAGTGACAACGATGACAACGGTGACAAAAGTGACAACGGTGACAAAGGTGACAACCGTGACAACAGTGAAAATGGTGTCATCAGTGACAACGATGACAACAGAGACAACGCTGACAACGGTGACAACAGTCACAACGGGGACAACAGTGACAACAGTGACAACGGTGACAACAGTGACAACGGTGACAACAGTGACAACGGTGACAACAGTGACCACGGTGAGAACAGCGACAACAGTGACTACGGTGACAACGGCGACAAAAGTGACAACAGTGACAACAGTGACAAGGGTAACAACAATGACAACAGTGACAACGGTAACAACAGTGGCAATCGTGAAAATAGTGACAATAGTGAAAACGGTGACAACGGTGACAACAGTGACAACGGTGACAACGGTAACAACGGAGACAACAGTGACAACGGTAACACGGTGACAACGGTGACAGCGGTGACAACAATGACAACACTGACAACCGTGACAACAGTGAAAACAGTGACCACGGGGACAACAGTGACAAAAGTGACAACGGTAAAAAGAGTGAAAAAAGTGATAACAATGACAACAGTGACAACGGTCACAACAGTAACAACAACGACAACGGTAACAACGGTGACAACGGTGAAAACAGTGACAACGGTGACAACAGTGACAACCGTGACACGGTGAAAATGGTCACAACAGTGACAACGGTGACAACGTTGACAACAGTGACAACGGTGACAAGAGTGACAACAGTGACAACGAAGACAACGGTGACAACAGTGACAACGGTGACAACGGTGACAACAGTGACAACGATGACAATAGTGACAACGATGACAACGGTGAAAACAGTGACAACGGCGACAACGGTGAAAACAGTGACAACGGTGACAACAGTAAGAACAGTGACAACGGTGACAGCAGTGACAACGATGACAACAGTGACAACGATGACAACAGTGACAACGGTAACAACAGTGACAACAGTGACAACGGTGACAACAGTGACAACGTAGACAACAGTAAGAACAGTGACAACGGTGACAACAGTGACAACGATAACAACAGTGACAACGATGACAACGGTGACACCAGTGACAACGGTGACAACAGTGACAACGATGACAAGAGTGACAACGATGACAACGGTGACAAAAGTGAAAACGGTGACAACAGTGACAACGATGACAAAAGTGACAACGATGAAAACGGTGACAAAAGTGACAACGGTGACAAAGGTGACAACAGCGACAACAGTGAAAATGGTGACAACAGTGACAACGATGACAACAGAGACAACGATGAGAACGGTGACAACAGTCACAACGGTGACAACAGTGACAACAGTGACAACGGTGACAATGGTGACAACAGTGACAACGGTGACAACAGTGACCACGGTGAGAACAGCGACAACAGTGACTACGGTGACAACGGTGACAACGGCGACAAAAGTGACAACAGTAACAACGATGACAACGGTGACAACAGTGACAACGGTCACAATAGTGAAAACGATGAATACAATGACAATGGTGACAACCGTGACAACAGTGAAAATGGTGTCATCAGTGACAACGATGACAACAGAGACAACGCTGACAACGGTGACAACAGTCACAACGGGGACAACAGTGACAACAGTGACAACGGTGACAACAGTGACAACGGTGACAACAGTGACAACGGTGACAACAGTGACCACGGTGAGAACAGCGACAACAGTGACTACGGTGACAACGGCGACAAAAGTGACAACAGTGACAACAGTGACAAGGGTAACAACAATGACAACAGTGACAACAGTAACAAAAACGACAACGGTGACAACGGTAACAACAGTGGCAATCGTGAAAATAGTGACAATAGTGAAAACGGTGACAACGGTGACAACAGTGACAACGGTGACAACGGTAACAACGGAGACAACAGTGACAACGGTAACACGGTGAAAACGGTGACAGCGGTGACAACAATGACAACACTGACAACCGTGACAACAGTGAAAACAGTGACCACGGGGACAACAGTGACAAAAGTGACAACGGTAAAAAGAGTGAAAAAAGTGATAACAATGACAACAGTGACAACGGTCACAACAGTAACAACAACGACAACGGTAACAACGGTGACAACGGTGAAAACAGTGACAACGGTGACAACAGTGACAACCGTGACACGGTGAAAATGGTCACAACAGTGACAACGGTGACAACGTTGACAACAGTGACAACGGTGACAAGAGTGACAACAGTGACAACGAAGACAACGGTGACAACAGTGACAACGGTGACAACGGTGACAACAGTGACAACGATGACAATAGTGACAACGATGACAACGGTGAAAACAGTGACAACGGCGACAACGGTGAAAACAGTGACAACGGTGACAACAGTAAGAACAGTGACAACGGTGACAACAGTGACAACGATGACAACAGTGACAACGATGACAACAGTGACAACGGTAACAACAGTGACAACAGTGACAACGGTGACAACAGTGACAACGTAGACAACAGTAAGAACAGTGACAACGGTGACAACAGTGACAACGATAACAACAGTGACAACGATGACAACGGTGACACCAGTGACAACGGTGACAACAGTGACAACGATGACAAGAGTGACAACGATGACAACGGTGACAAAAGTGAAAACGGTGACAACAGTGACAACGATGACAAAAGTGACAACGATGAAAACGGTGACAAAAGTGACAACGGTGACAAAGGTGACAACAGCGACAACAGTGAAAATGGTGACAACAGTGACAACGATGACAACAGAGACAACGATGAGAACGGTGACAACAGTCACAACGGTGACAACAGTGACAACAGTGACAACGGTGACAATGGTGACAACAGTGACAACGGTGACAACAGTGACCACGGTGAGAACAGCGACAACAGTGACTACGGTGACAACGGTGACAACGGCGACAAAAGTGACAACAGTAACAACGATGACAACGGTGACAACAGTGACAACGGTCACAATAGTGAAAACGATGAATACAATGACAATGGTGACAACCGTGACAACAGTGACAACAGTGACAACGATTACAACGGTGACAACGGTGACAACAGTGACAACAGTGACAATGGTGACAACAGTGACAAAAGTAACAACGATGACAAAAGTGACAACGATGACAAAAGTGACAACAGTGAAAACAATCACAACAGTGAAAACGATGACAACGGTGACAACAGTGACAACCATGAGAACAGTGACAACGATGACAACAGTGAGAACAGTGACAACGATGACAACAGTGACAACGGTGACAACAGTGAAAACGATGACAACAGTGGCAACGACGACAACGGTGACAAAAGTGACAACGATGACAACAGAGACAACGATGAGAACGGTGACAACAGTCACAACGGTGACAACACTGACAACGGTGACAATGGTGACAACAGTGACAACAGTGACAACGGTGACAACAGTGACCACCGTGAGAACAGCGACAACAGTGACTACGGTGACAACGGCGACAAAAGTGACAACAGTAACAACAGTGACAAGGGTGCCAACAATGACAACAGTGACAACCGTAACAACAACGACAACGGTGACAAAGGTGACAGCGGTAACAACAGTGGCAATCGTGAAAATAGTGACAACAGTGAAAACGGTGACACGGTGACAACGGCGACAACGGTAAGAACGGAGACAACAGTGACAACAGTAACAAGGTGACAACGGTGACAATAACGATAACACTGACAACCGTGACAACAGTGAAAACAGTGACAACAGTGACAACGGTAAAAAGAGTGAAAAAAGTGATAACAATGAAAACAGTGACAACGGTGACAATGGTGAAAACAGTGAAAACGGTAACACCGGTGACAACAGTGACAACAGTGAAAACGGTGACACGGTGACAACGGCGACAACGGTAAGAACGGAGACAACAGTGACAACAGTAACAAGGTGACAACGGTGACAATAACGATAACACTGACAACCGTGACAACAGTGAAAACAGTGACCACGGGGACAACAGTGACAACAGTGACAACGGTAAAAAGAGTGAAAAAAGTGATAACAATGAAAACAGTGACAACGGTGACAATGGTGAAAAGAGTGAAAACGGTGACACCGGTGACAACAGTGGCAACGACGACAACGGTGACAACAGTGCAAAAAGATGACAAAGGTGACAACAGTGACAACGATGACAACAGTGAGAACAGTGACAACGGTGAGAACAATGACAACGATGACAACGGTGAAAAAAGTGACAACGGTGACAACGGTGACAACAGTAACAACGATGACAAGAGTGACAACGATGACAACGATGACAACAATGACAACGGTCACAATAGTGAAAACGTGAATACAATGACAATGGTGACAACCGTGACAACAGTGACAACGGTCACAACAGTGACAACGATTACAACGGTGACAACGGTGACAACAGTGACAACAGTGACAATGGTGACAACAGTGACAAAAGTAACAACGATGACAAAAGTGACAACGATGACAACGATGACAAAAGTGACAACAGTGAATACGATCACAACAGTGAAAACGATGACAACGGTGACAACAGTGACGACAGTGACAACCATGAGAATAGTGACAACGATGACAACAATGAGAACAGTGACAACGATGACAACAGTGACAACGATGACAACGGTGACAACAGTGACAACGGTGACAACGGTGACAACAGTGACAACGGTGACAACAGTGGCAACGACGACAACGGTGACAACAGTGAGAACGATGACAAAGGTGACAACAGTGAAAACGATCACAACAGTGACAAGGATGACAACGGTGACAACAGTGACAACCATAACAACAGTGACAACGATGACAATAGTGACAACAGTGACAACGATGACAACAGTCACAACGGTGACAACAGTGACAACAGTGACAATGGTGACAACAGTGACAACAGTAACAACGATGACAAAAGTGACAACAGTGACAACGGTGACAATGGTGACAACAGTGACAACAGTGACAACAGTGACAACGGTGACAACAGTGACCACGGTAAGAACAGCGACAACAGTGACTACGGTGACAACGGTGACAACGGCGACAAAAGTGACAACAGTAACAACAGTGACAAGGGTGCCAACAATGACAACAGTGACAACCCTAACAACAACGACAACGGTGACAAAGGTGACAACGGTAACAACAGTGGCAATCGTGAAAATAGTGACAACAGTGAAAACGGTGACACGTTGACAACGGCGACAACGGTAAGAACGGAGACAACAGTGACAACAGTAACAAGGTGACAACGGTGACAATAACGACAACACTGACAACCGTGACAACAGTGAAAACAGTGACCACGGGGACAACAGTGACAACAGTGACAACGGTAAAAAGAGTGAAAAAAGTGATAACAATGAAAACAGTGACAACGGTGACAATGGTGAAAACAGTGAAAACGGTGACACCGGTGACAACAGTGACAACTGTGACACGGTGAAGACAACGATGACAACAGTGGCAACGACGACAACGGTGACAACAGTGCAAAAAGATGACAAAGGTGACAACAGTGACAACGATGACAACAGTGAGAACAGTGACAACGGTGAGAACAATGACAACGATGACAACGGTGAAAAAAGTGACAACGGTGACAACGGTGACAACAGTAACAACGATGACAAGAGTGACAACGACGACAACGGTGACACCAGTGACAACGATGACAACAATGACAACGGTCACAATAGTGAAAACGATCAATACAATGACAATGGTGACAACCGTGACAACAGTGACAACGGTCACAACAGTGACAACGATTACAACGGTGACAACGGTGACAACAGTGACAATGGTGACAACAGTGAAAAAAGTAACAACGGTGACAACGACGACAACGGTGACAACAGTGACAACGATGACAACGATGACAACGGTAAGAAAAGTGACAACGGTGACAACAATGACAACGGTGACAACACTAACAACAGTGACAATGGTGACAACAGTGACAACGGTGACAACAGTGACAACGGTGACAACGGTGACAACAGTGACAACGATGACAACGGTGAGAAAAGTGACAACGGTGACAACAATGACAACGGTGACAACACTAACAACAGTGACAATGGTGACAACAGTGACAACGGTGACAACAGTGACAACACTAACAACAGTGACAATGGTGACAACAGTGACAACGGTGACAACAGTGACAACGGTGACAACGGTGACAACAGTGAGAACGATGACAACAATGACAACGATGACAACAGTGACAACGATGACAACAGTGACAACAGTGACAACGGTGACAACAGTGACAACGATGACAACAGTGACAACGATGACAACGGTGACAACAGTGACAACGATGACAAGAGTGACAACGATGACAACGGTGACAACAGTGAAAACGGTGACAACGGTCAAAAGAGTGACAACGATGACAATAGTGAGTACGATGACAATGGTGACAAAAGTGACAACGGTGACAAAGGTGACAGCAGTGATAACAGTGACAACGGTGACAATGGTGACTACAGTGACAACAGTGACCACGGTAACAACAGTGACAACGGTGACAACAGTGACCACGGTGACAACAGTGACCACGCTTACAACGGTGACAACGGCGACAACAAGAACAACAGTGCCAACAGTGACAAGGGTGACAACAGTGACAACAGTGACAACCGTGACAACAGTAACAACAACAAGAATGGTAACAACGGTGACAACAATGACAACAGTGACAACCGTGACAACGGTGACCACAGTGACAACGGTAAAAAGAATGACAAAAGTGATAACAATGACAACCGTGACAACGGAACAACGGTGACAACGGTAACAACAGTGATAATGGCGACAACGGTGACAACGTTGAAAACAGTGATACGGTGACAATGGTGACAACAGTAACAACAGTGACAACAGTGAAAACGGTGACAACAGTGGCAACGGTGACAATGGTGACAAGAGTGACAATGGTGACATCTGGTGACAACAGTGACAACAGTAACAATTACGACAACGGTGACAACGGTGACAACAATGACAACGGTGACAACAGTGACAAAAGTGACAACGGTGACAACAGTAACAACAACGACAACGGTGACAACGGTGACAAAAATGACAACAGTGACAATCGTGAGAACGGTGACAACAATGACAACGGTGAAAACGGTGACAACAGTGACAACGGTGACAAAGGTTAAAACGGTGACAACAGTGTTAAAAGCGACAACGGTGACAATGGTGACAACGGCGACGACGGTGAAATCAGTGACAACGTGGACAACAGTGACAAAAGTGACAACGGTGATAAAAGTTACAACAACGACAACGGTGACAACAATGACAACAGTGACAACCATGACAACGATGACAACGATGAGAACAGTGAAAACAGTGACAACAGTGACAACGGTGAAAAGAGTGACAAAAGTGACAACAGTGACAACAGTGACAACATCGACAACCGTGAGAACGGTGACAACAATGACAACAGTGACAACGGTGACAACAGTGAAAACGGTGACAACGCTCAGAACATTGAAAACAATGACAACCGCGACAACAGTGACAACAGCGAGAACAGTGACAACGGTGACAACAGTGACAACGATAACAACGGTGACAACAGTGACAACGGTGACAACAGTGGCAACGATGACAATAGTGACAACGATGACAACGGTGACAACAGTGACAACGGTGACAACAGTGACAACGGTGACAAGAGTGACAAAAGTGAAACCGGTGACAACAGTGACAACTGTGACAACGATGACAATGGTCACAACAGTGACAACGATTACAACAGTGACAACGGTGACAACAGTGACTACGACGACAACGGTGACAACAGTGACAACGGTGACAACAGTGACAAGAGTAACAACGATGACAAAAGTGACAAAAGTGACAACGGTGACAACGATGGCAACAGTGACAACGAAGACAACAGTGACAACGGTGACAACAGTGACAATGATGACAACAGTGACAACGATGACAACAGTGACAACGATGGCAACGGTGACAACAGTGACAATGGTGACAACAGTGACAACGATGAGAACAGTAACAACAGTGACAACAGTGACAATGATGACAACAGTGACAACGATGACAACAGTGACAACGATGAGAACAGTAACAACGATGACAACGGTGACAACAGTGACAACGATGACAACGGTGACAACAGTGACAACGGTGACAACAGTGACAACGGTGACAACAGTGACAACAGTGACAACGATGACAACAGTGACAACAATGACAACGGTGACAACGCTGACAACGGTGACAATGCTGACAACGGTGACAACAGTGACAACGGTGACAGCAGTGACAACGGTGACAACAGTGATAACGATGACAAAAGTGACAACGATGACAACAGTGACAACGATGACAATGATGACAACAGTGACAACGGTGACAACAGTGACAATGATGAGAAGAGTGACAACGACGACAACGGTTACAACACTGAAAACGATGACAACAGTGACAACAGTGACAACGGCGACAACGATGACAACAGTGACAACGGGGACAACAGTGACAACGATGACAACAGTGACAATAGAGAGAACGGTGACAACAGTGACAACGATGACAACAGTGACAACGACGACAACGGTGACGACAGTGAAAACGATGACAATGGTGACAACAGTGACAACAGTGACAACGGTGACAACAGTGACAATGATGACAAGAGTGACAACGACGACAACGGTTACAACACTGAAAACGATGACAACAGTGACAACAGTGACAACGGCGACAACGATGACAACAGTGACAACGGGGACAACAGTGACAACGATGACAACAGTGACAATAGAGAGAACGGTGACAACAGTGACAACGATGACAACAGTGACAACGATGACAACGGTGACGACAGTGAAAACGATGACAATGGTGACAACAGTGACAACGGTGACAACGATGACAACAGTGACAACGATGACAACGGTGACTACAGTGACAATGGTGACAACAGTGATAACAGTGACAACGGTGACAACAGTGACAACGGTGACAACAGTGACAACGATGACAACGGTGACAACAGTGACAACGGTGACAACAGTGACAACGATGACAACAGTGACAACGATGAAAACGGTAACAACAGTGACAACGGTGACAACAGTGACAACGATGACAACAGTGACAACGATGACAACGGTGACAACAGTGACAACGGTGACAAAGGTGACAACACTGACAACGATGACAACGGTGACAACAGTGACAACGGTGACAAAAGTGACAACGGTGACAAAAGTGACAACGGTGACAACGGTGACAACAGTGACAACGATGACAACAGTGACAACGATGACAACGGTGACAACAGTGATAACAGTGACAACGGTGACAACGGTGACAACGGTGACAACGATGACAACAGTGACAACGATGACAACGGTGACAACCGTGACAACGGTGACAACGGTGACAACAGTGACAATGATGACAACAGTGACAACGATGACAACGGTGACAACACTGGAAACGGTGACAACAGTGACAATGATGAGAACAGTGAGAACGATGACAACGGTGACAACAGTGACAACGGTGACAACAGTGACAAGGATGACAACAGTGACAACTATGACAACAGTGACAACGATGACAACGGTGAGAAAAATGACAATGGTGACAAAGGTGACAACAGTGACAACGGTGACAACAGTGACAACGATGACAACAGTGACAACAGTGACAACGGTGACAACAGTGACAACGATGACAACAGTGACAACGGTGACAAAGGTGACAAGAGTGACAACAGTGACAACGATGACAACAGTGACAACAGTGACAACGGTGACAACAGTGACAACGATGACAACGGTGACAACAGTGACAACGATGACAAAGGTGACAACAGTGACAACGGTGACAACAGTGACAACGATGACAACAGTGACAACAGTGACAACGGTGACAACAGTGACAACGATGACAACAGTGACAACGGTGACAAAGGTGACAACGGTGACAACAGTGACAACGATGACAACGGTGACAACAGTGACAACGATGACAAAGGTGACAACACTGACAACGGTGACAACGGTGACAACAGTGACAACGGTGACAACAGTGACAACGGTGACAACGGTGACAACAGTGACAACGATGACAACAGTGACAACGATGACAACGGTGACAACAGTGATAACAGTGACAACGGTGACAACGGTGACAACGGTGACAACGATGACAACAGTGACAACGATGACAACGGTGACAACCGTGACAACGGTGACAACGGTGACAACAGTGACAAAGATGACAACAGTGACAACGATGACAACGGTGACAACACTGGAAACGGTGACAACAGTGACAATGATGACAACAGTGAGAACGATGACAACGGTGACAAGAGTGACAACGGTGACAACAGTGACAAGGATGACAACAGTGACAACTATGACAACAGTGACAACGATGACAACGGTGACAACAATTACAACGGTGACAACGGTGACAACAGTGACAACGGTGACAACAGTGACAACAGTGACAACGGTGACAACGGTGACAACAGTGACAACGATGACAACAGTGACAACGGTGACAACAGTGACAACAGTGACAACGGTGACAACAGTGACAACGATGACAACAGTGACAACAGTGACAACGGTGACAACAGTGACAACGGTGACAACAGTGACAACAGTGACAACAGTGACAACGGTGACAACGGTGACAACAGTGACAACGGTGACAACGGTGACAACAGTGACAACGATGACAACGGTGACAACAGTGAAAACGGTGACAACGGTGACAACGGTGACAACGGTGACAACAGTGACAACGATGACAACAGTGACAACGATGACAACGCTGACAACAGTGACAACCGTGACAACGATGACAATGGTCACAACAGTGAGAACGATTACAACAGTGACAACGGTGACAACAGTGACTACGATGACAACGGTGACAACAGTGACAACGGTGACAACAGTGACAACAGTAACAACGATGACAAAAGTGACAACGATGACAACGGTGACAAAAGTGACAACGGTGACAACAGTGAAAACGATGACAACGGTGACAACGATGACAACGGTAAAAACAGTGATAACGGTGACAACAGTGACAATGATGACAACAGTGACAACGATGACAACAGTGACAACGATGACAACAGTGACAACGATGACAACGGTGACAACAGTGACAACGATGACAACGGTGACAACAGTGACAACGATGACAACAGTGACAACGATGACAACGGTGACAACAGTGACAACGGTGACAAAAGTGACAACAGCGACAACGGTGACAACGATGACAACAGTGACAACGATGACAACGGTGACAACAGTGATAACAGTGACAACGGTGACAACGGTGACAACAGTGACAACGATGACAACAGTGACTACGATGACAACGGTGACAACCGTGACAACGGTGACAACGGTGACAACAGTGACAATGATGACAACAGTGACAACGATGACAACGGTGACAACACTGGAAACGATGACAACAGTGACAACGATGACAACGGTGACAACAGTGACAACGA
Source organism: Porites lobata (assembly GCA_942486035.1). Lineage (NCBI taxonomy): Eukaryota > Metazoa > Cnidaria > Anthozoa > Scleractinia > Poritidae > Porites > Porites lobata. The sequence goes on along the minus strand of CALNXK010000143.1, from coordinate 1,214,872 downwards.
TGACAACAGTGACAACAGTGACAACGATGACAACAGTGACAACGATGACAAAGGTGACAACAGTGACAAAAATGACAACAGTGACAACGATGACAACGGTGACAACAGTGACAATGATGACAACAGTGACAACGATGACAACGGTGACAACACTGGAAACGGTGACAACAGTGATAATGATGACAACAGTGACAACGATGACAACGGTGACAATGATGACAACAGTGACAACGATGACAACAGTGACAACGATGACAAAGGTGACAACAGTGACAAAAATGACAACAGTGACAACGATGACAACGGTGACAACAGTGACAACGGTGACAACCGTGACAACGGTGACAACGGTGACAACAGTGACAATGATGACAACAGTGACAACGATGACAACGGTGACAACACTGGAAACGGTGACAACAGTGACAATGATGACAACAGTGACAACGATGACAACGGTGACAACGGTGACAATGATGACAACAGTGACAACGATGACAACGGTGACAACGGTGACAACAGTGACAACTATGACAACAGTGACAACGATGACAACAGTGACAACGATGACAACGGTGACAAAAATGACAACGGTGACAAAGGTGACAACAGTGACAACGGTGACAACAGTGACAATGATGACAACAGTGACAACAGTGACAACGGTGACAACAGTGACAACGATGTCAACAGTGACAACGGTGACAACAGTGACAACGATGACAACGGTGACAACAGTGACAACGATGACAACAGTGACAACAGTGACAACGATGACAACAGTGACAACGATGACAACAGTGAGAACGATGACAACGGTGACAACAGTGGTCAACAACGATGACAACGGTGACAACAGTGACAACGATGACAACAGTGACAACGGTGACAACAGTGACAACAGTGACAACGGTGACAACAGTGACAACGATGACAACAGTGACAACGATGACAACGCTGACAGCAGTGACAACCGTGACAACGATGACAATGGTCACAACAGTGAGAACGATTACAACAGTGACAACGGTGACAACAGTGACTACGATGATAACGGTGACAACAGTGACAACGGTGACAACAGTGACAACGATGACAAAAGTGACAACGATGACAACGGTGACAAAAGTGACAACGGTGACAACAGTGAAAACGATGACCACGGTCACAACGATGACAACGGTGACAACGGTGAAAACAGTGACAACGGTGACAACAGTGACAATGATGACAACAGTGACAACCATGACAACAGTGACAACGATGACAACGGTGACTACAGTGACAATGGTGACAACAGTGATAACAGTGACAACGGTGACAACAGTGACAATGGTGACAACAGTGACAACGATGACAACAGTGACAACGGTGACAACAGTGACAACGATGACAACAGTGACAACGATGAAAACGGTAACAACAGTGACAACGGTGACAACAGTGACAACGATGACAACAGTGACAACGATGACAACGGTGACAACAGTGACAACGGTGACAAAGGTGACAACACTGACAACGATGACAACGGTGACAACAGTGACAACGGTGACAAAAGTGACAACGGTGACAAAAGTGACAACGGTGACACCGGTGACAACAGTGACAACGATGACAACAGTGACAACGATGACAACGGTGACAACAGTGATAACAGTGACAACGGTGACAACGGTGACAACGGTGACAACGATGACAACAGTGACAACGATGACAACGGTGACAACCGTGACAACGGTGACAACGGTGACAACAGTGACAATGATGACAACAGTGACAACGATGACAACGGTGACAACACTGGAAACGGTGACAACAGTGACAATGATGAGAACAGTGAGAACGATGACAACGGTGACAACAGTGACAACGGTGACAACAGTGACAAGGATGACAACAGTGACAACTATGACAACAGTGACAACGATGACAACGGTGACAACAGTGACAACGATGACAACAGTGACAACGATGACAACGGTGACAACAGTGATAACAGTGACAACGGTGACAACGGTGACAACGGTGACAACGATGACAACAGTGACAACGATGACAACGGTGACAACCGTGACAACGGTGACAACGGTGACAACAGTGACAAAGATGACAACAGTGACAACGATGACAACGGTGACAACACTGGAAACGGTGACAACAGTGACAATGATGACAACAGTGAGAACGATGACAACGGTGACAACGATGACAACGGTAAAAACAGTGATAACGGTGACAACAGTGACAACTATGACAACAGTGACAACGATGACAACAGTGACAACGATGACAACAGTGACAACGATGACAACGGTGACAACAGTGACAACGATGACAAAGGTGACAACAGTGACAAAGATGACAACAGTGACAACGATGACAACGGTGACAACAGTGACAACGGTGACAAAAGTGACAACAGTGACAACGGTGACAACGATGACAACAGTGACAACGATGACAACGGTGACAACAGTGACAACAGTGACAACGGTGACAACGGTGACAACAGTGACAACGATGACAACAGTGACTACGATGACAACGGTGACAACCGTGACAACGGTGACAACGGTGACAACAGTGACAATGATGACAACAGTGACAACGATGACAACGGTGACAACACTGAAAACGATGACAACAGTGACAACGATGACAACGGTGACAACAGTGACAACGATGACAACAGTGACAACAGTGACAACGATGACAACAGTGACAACGATGACAAAGGTGACAACAGTGACAAAAATGACAACAGTGACAACGATGACAACGGTGACAACAGTGACAATGATGACAACAGTGACAACGATGACAACGGTGACAACACTGGAAACGGTGACAACAGTGATAATGATGACAACAGTGACAACGATGACAACGGTGACAATGATGACAACAGTGACAACGATGACAACAGTGACAACGATGACAAAGGTGACAACAGTGACAAAAATGACAACAGTGACAACGATGACAACGGTGACAACAGTGACAACGGTGACAACCGTGACAACGGTGACAACGGTGACAACAGTGACAATGATGACAACAGTGACAACGATGACAACGGTGACAACACTGGAAACGGTGACAACAGTGACAATGATGACAACAGTGACAACGATGACAACGGTGACAACGGTGACAACGATGACAACAGTGACAACGATGACAACGGTGACAACGGTGACAACAGTGACAACTATGACAACAGTGACAACGATGACAACGGTGACAAAAATGACAACGGTGACAAAGGTGACAACAGTGACAACGGTGACAACAGTGACAATGATGACAACAGTGACAACAGTGACAACGGTGACAACAGTGACAACGGTGACAACAGTGACAACAGTGACAACGGTGACAACAGTGACAACGATGACAACAGTGACAACGATGACAACGGTGACAACAGTGACAACAATGACAGCGGTGACAACAGTGACAACAGTGACAACGGTGACAACAGTGGTCAACAACGATGACAACGGTGACAACAGTGACAACGATGACAACAGTGACAACGGTGACAATAGTGACAACAGTGACAACGGTGACAACAGTGACAACGATGACAACAGTGACAACGATGACAACGCTGACAACAGTGACAACTGTGACAACGATGACAACGGTCACAACAGTGACAACGATTACAACAGTGACAACGGTGACAACAGTGACTACGATGATAACGGTGACAACAGTGACAACGGTGACAACAGTGACAACGATGACAAAAGTGACAACGATGACAACGGTGACAAAAGTGACAACGGTGACAACAGTGAAAACGATGACCACGGTCACAACGATGACAACGGTGACAACGGTGAAAACAGTGACAACGGTGACAACAGTGACAATGATGACAACAGTGACAACCATGACAACAGTGACAACGATGACAACAGTGACAACGATGACAACGGTGCCAACAGTGACAACAGTGACAACGATGACAACAGTGACAACGATGAGAAAGGTGACAACAGTGACAAAGATGACAACAGTGACAACGATGACAACGGTGACAACAGTGACAACGGTGACAAAAGTGACAACGGTGACAACGGTGACAACAGTGACAACGATGACAACAGTGACAACGATGAGAACGGTGACAACAGTGATAACAGTGACAACGGTGACAACGGTGACAACAGTGACAACGATGACAACAGTGACTACGATGACAACGGTGACAACCGTGACAACGGTGACAACGGTGACAACAGTGACAATGATGACAACAGTGACAACGATGACAAAGGTGACAACACTGGAAACGGTGACAACAGTGACAATGATGACAACAGTGACAACAATGACAACGGTGACAACGGTGGCAACAGTGACAATGATGACAACAGTGACAACGATGACAACGGTGACAACAGTGACAACGGTGACAACAGTGACAACTATGACAACAGTGACAACGATGACAACGGTGACAAAAATGACAACGGTGACAAAGGCGACAACAGTGACAACGGTGACAACAGTGACAATGATGACAACAGTGACAACGGTGACAACAGTGACAACGATGTCAAGAGTGACAACAGTGACAACGGTGACAACAGTGACAACGATGACAACAGTGACAACGGTGACAACAGTGACAACGATGACAACGGTGACAACAGTGACAACAGTGACAACGGTGACAACGGTGACAACGGTGACAACAGTGACAACGATGACAACGGTGACAACGGTGACAATGGTGACAACAGTGACAACGATGACAACAGTGACAACGATGACAACGGTGACAACAGTGAAAACGGTGACAACAGTGACAACAGTGAGAACGGTGACAACAGTGACAACGATGACAATAGTGAGAACGATGACAACAGTGACAAGAGTGACAAAAGTGACAACGGTGAGAAAGGTGACAACAGTGACAACGGTGACAACGATGAGAACAGTCACAACGATGACAATGGTGACAACAGTGACAACGGTGACAACAGTGACAACAGTGACAATGGTGACTACAGTGACAACAGTGACCACGGTAACAACAGTGACAACAGTGACAACGGTGACAACAGTGACCACGGTGACAACAGTGACGACGGTTACAACGGTGACAACGGTGACAACAGTGACAACGGTGAGAACAGTAACAACAACGACAACGGTCACAACAATGACAACAATGACAACAGTGACAACCGTGACAACAGTGAAGAGGGTGACAACGGTGACAACGGTGAAAACAGTGACCACGGTGACAACAGTGACAACGGTGACAACAGTGACAACGGTAAATAGAGTGACAAAAGTGATAACAATGACAACCGTGACAACGGTGATAACGGTAACAACACTGACAATGGTGACAATGGTGACAACGGTGAAAACAGTGACACGGTGACAACGGTGACAACGGTGACAATGGTGACAAGAGTGACAATGATGACATCTGGTGACAACAGTGACAACGGTGACAATAGTGACAACAGTAAGAACAACGACAATGGTGACAACAATGACAACAGTGAGAACAGTGACAATAGTGAAAACAGTGACAACGGTGACAAGAGTGACAACAGTGACAACAGTGACAACAGTAACAACAACGACAACGGTGACAACGGTGACAACAATGACAACAGTGACAAAAGTGACAACGGTGACAACAGTGACAACAGTGACAACAGTAACAACAACGACAACAGTGACAACGGTGACAAAAATGACAACAGTGACAATCGTGACAACAATGGCAACGGTGACAACAGTGAAAACAGTGACAACGGTGACAACAGTGAGAACGGTGACAACAGTGTTAAAAGCGACAACGGTGACAATGGTGACAACGGCGACGACGGTGACAACAGTGACAATGTTGACAACAGTGACAAAAGTGACAACGGTGACAAAAGTAACAACAACGACAACGGTGACAACGGTGACAACAATGACAACAGTGACAACCATGACAACGGTGACTACGGTGAGAACAGTGAAAACAGTGACAACGGTGACAACAGTGACAACGGTGACAACAGTGACAACAGTAACAACATCGACAACCGTGAGAACGGTGACAACAATGACAACAGTGACAACGGTGACAACAGTGAAAACGGTGACAACGCTCAGAACAGTGAAAACAATGACAACGGCAACAACAGTGACAACAGCGACAACAGTGACAACGGTGACAACAGAAACAACAACGACAACGGTGACAACAGTGACAATGGTGACAACAGTGACAACGGTGACAACAGTGACAAAAGCGACAACGGTGACAACGGCGACAACAGTGACAACGGCGACACCGGTGACAATGGTGACAACACTGACAACGGTGACAACAGAGACAACGGTGACAACAACGACAACGGTGACAACAGTGACAATGGTGACAATGTTGACAACAGTGATAATGGTGACAACGGTGAAAGTAGTGACAACAGCGAAAACAGTGACATCAGTGACAATGGTGAAAACAGCAACAATAGGAACATCGGTGAAAACAGCGACAACAGCGTCAATGGTGAAAACAGCTACAACAGTGACAACAATGGCAATAGTGACAGGAGCAACAACAGTGACAACAGCGGCAATGTTAACAACAGTGACAATAGTGAGATCAGTGACAACAGCGACTACAGACTAAGACAACAGCAACAACAGGCCGGGACAACAGCGACAACAGGAAAAACGGCAACAATGGGGAGAACAGTGACTACAGAGACAACGGTGACAACAATAACAACAGCGACAGCAGTGTGAGCAGCGACAACAGTGACAATAGCAACAACAGTTACGTCACAACTGTGAGAACATGCAGTAGGGGTGTAAGAGGGGATGTTAGTTATTGCCTGAGAAAACAACCCAGGTTTTGCAACCTCACCATTCTTTTTCCTGTGAAATGTCTAAGTTCCGAAATTTGATACTGATGATGCATCACTATCGAGAACTGGGTAGATCTTGTTGGAAATTCGCTTCAACCAGTCAGAAGCACTATCCCTATATGGGTATAGGTGATGTGTTATCAGTATGGAATTTCTTTGCTTGGTCCTCAGGTGTGATTTTGCAGCGAAACCAGCAGTGAGTGGTGTCGCAAAATATTGGCTGTTTCCTCAGGACACATTACCTATGACTGCTAATAAGATCCTACACTTACAATAAAGAAAGCCACAATAGTACCCAGGAACAGGCCAACCAACACATCTCCCCAGTGATGCCAATAATCAAATATCCGTGACAAAGCACACAGTAAACCCAGGATGATGAAACTCACTTGAGCAAACGGTTTGACTAAGTTGGTTCGTTTTGTTGGCATTGATGCTTCCAGATAGAGCTGTTTGGAAAACAAAATTTAAAAAAAAAAATGTTTCTGTCAGTAAAAGCCTGTTTGTCATGTTTGTAAAGGACTTTCCTCCAGACCAGCATTTCTGAACAGGATTTTGTTACATAGGGAATTAGGGATAAGTTACCATGACAGCAGTAGGGTGAAATGCAGTGTACAGTAAACCGCTACCCACAAGTCCCCCCCTCCCCCTCTGCCAGTTATAGGCCAATATAAAATACATCCGAATATAAGCCCCCTCCCTCTAGGTTGTATTGAAGTGAATCTGATTTACTATGATGTTTTAGAGCTTAATTAGAAACCAGTTAATGCGAAAGGTATTTTGATCAGCACTGCTTGGTTCAAAGCACTTTTTCTATTCTGGTTATAAAAGCCCTCTTAGATATAAGCCCTTCTGAAACCCCTTACAAAGATGTCGGTGTCTCCGGCTACAAGCGCTTTGATATGGTAGCAGCTTAAACATCCACCAGCCAAAATTGCTAAAACTGTTAAATTAATGACAAGATTAGTTGATCAAGATTATGCAAATTATTAAGATTAATGATATTGTTGATGATTATAATGATTACTTTTAAGTTCTAATGCAACTTACTGCTAGAAAAACCATGGTATAAGCCGAGAAGGATGAATGGGCTGATGGAAATGATTCCCTAAAACAAAGTTAAAAATGAAGAACTTCAAAAATACTAATTGTTCAAAGGGGCAGGAGCGAGATTGGAAATAGCAAGAGATGCCATTATCTGGAGACTTTCTGTTTTGCATTCATGACCCTCTCTCCTTTCCCTGTCTGTTAACCCCTGTATCCCCCTCTGCTTTTTTTATGGAAAGTACAGAAAATTTACAAATTCATTCTGGCTGATATAAAGAAGGGCTCCAAAACCACTAACATGGTGACACTGGGAGATTCGCTATTTATCCACAGGACTTTTGGATAAATTGGCTGGAAGAGCTGGTAGATATACAAGGGGTTTCCATATTGCACTTTGTTCTGAGAGAATGCGTACATGTACATGCATAACATTCTAAAAATGCTTTAAAGGTAACACAGGAAAAAATAACGGATTCCCATTTTTGGATATTTTAGGGTATTTAAAGAATAGCCACAAAAATCCCAAATTTGGCAAAGTGAGACAAGTCCCAACCAGGGAATTCCCAACCAAGTTCCCTGATTGGGACTTGTCTCACTCTTCCAAATTTGGGATTTTTGTGGGTATTCTTTAAATACCCTAAAATATCCAAAAATGGGAATCGGTTATTTTTTCCTGTGTAATTGAGGGAGGAAGTGGGAAGATTGAGTGGTGTTCACTTTTATGGGTCTGCGAACCCCAGCAGGTGAGTCAGTATACCGCCATCTTGATTGCAAGATGTAATGCACAGAGTCTGCAATGGAGATGAATACAAACCTGGCCTCTAGAATGTCTTTGGGATCTCCAGTGCAGATATCATCAGTAACAAAACCTTGACTACAGTGTGGCAAGGTAGTATTGGGTTTACACACTGTAAGGAAATAGGGTCGCAACCCCCCTACAGTTACTTTGCCGATGTCGGTAAGCAGGTTTGTTATAAGAGCACCAAAGCCAAACATGAAGATAATAAACAGAGTTCTGAAAACAAGGGATAAGGTGAGATATTAGCCTGGTCAGAATTACATTAAATGATATTAAAAAGCCTTTTTTTTCATTACTTGTTAATTATCTCATTCATTAGTGCTCATGTTATGTATTATAATTTATTTGATAATGATCAGGCACAGGTAGCCCAAGCTCGAAATATGAGCATCGGCATTGTTGCGTAACATTCAAAATATAAGGATTTGTATGGGAAAAAAACCTATCGTTTCTATAACCTACGAAAAGAAAAGATTTCAATAAAAAACAGCTTACCTTACTTAAAATGTGTGTTACGTCTCTCCCGTGTGGGCCACAGGCCGATTTATGGGTTTTTATGTAGAGAGAAAACCGTTTACATAAAAACCCATAAAACGGCCATAAATTGGCCCGTGGACCACACAGGAGAGACGTAACACACATTTTAAGTAAGGTAAGCTGTTTTTTATTGAAATCCTTTAATTTTCGTAGGTTATAGAAACGATAGGTTTTTTTGCCATACAAATCCTTATATTTTGAATGTTACGCACCAATGCCGATGCTCACCAATGCTCATATTTCGAGCTTGGGCTACCTGTGGATCAGGATAATGCTTTTATTCACCAGGTACTGATTTTGTTGAGTGGTTGCTTAACTTAAAAACAAAGGAAAAGAAGGCCACTGATTCACAGTGATTTCTAGTCATTTCAATACAAAGACATTTGGATACAAATCATTTTGATACAAGTTGATTCAGTCGAGGTGTGAACATTTTCGTGTTGTTGGCTCATAAATACTCGCGCCATATTTAAATTTAACTGATCAAAATTGCTTTGCAGTTTCACTACTTATAAAGTTCATATTGAATTGACTTGTATTGAAACGATTTTGTACCGAAACGACCAGTTTCCTTCACAGTTGCTTGCGAGTAATTTTTCATCACAGAGCTGTCACAGCTCAAAAAGGTTTTCACAAAGCTGGTGATACTTTATACCTTGTTAGCAGAGGTTTCTTTGCAGCATGGTTGTTAATATTGCATTGTGGAACACATTGATTTTGCGATGCTGACATTCATGCAGTGTATCAAGCTTATGTGCGTACTATTAAAAACCATTGTGGAAAGAAACCTCTTCTTAGGTTCTCTTCATTTGACATTTGAAGTTGGGGTGGGGGTTGGCAACTATGGGTGATTTCGGATAAAAACATCCTGCAAAAAGTCAAATGGTTGGCCCCTAAGTAGAGTTGGTTTCTTATGCTAGTGGTCACAAAGGATAGTTTAGACTAAGACTTTTATTTCCAGTCACCTTCTATGCCATGGCAACAAATTACAACTCAGCACTCCGCATTTGATGTTGATTTTGCCAAATCCACTCCCAGCTTTTCTTCTCAGTGATCTGCCTTTGATTACTTCACATATTATTATCTATACGGAGCAGAAAAGGTTTCAAATCATTTAATTGCTCTGCATCATAAGAGGGTCTAATATTGGCATTAATTCTTTACAAAACGCTGCATCATAAAATAAATTAACTTGTAAGTAATTAAAGATTAAATGCCTAAAAACAGTTCCAGACTCAAGTAAACAGGAGTCAAAGACTGAAGAATATTATTCTGTTTGAACATTTGCTAACTTTAACAGTAGTGATTGTTTTGTCTAACCAGCGATTGTTTTTGTTTTATTTTTTTTATTTTTCACTCAAGAGTCTTCTGAAGTGAACATTACTTATATTGTTGACCAATATAAATCTACACAGTACAGGGGGTTTAAAAATTTAGCAGTCTGCACAAAAATCAGTAAAAAATATCGAGGTAATTTTAAACAATAGTGGACGGCGTTACTTTCATTAGTATTCCAAAGATAACAGCTTAATTCTTAATAAGAGCTTTGGGTAAACATTCCTTAGCTTGAACGCAATTCAAAATTACACACAGGAAATTCCTTACTCCCACGAAAAACACATGTTGCCAAAATCATCGACTAAAATTTACGAAGTTTATTAAGTTTGAAACAGATCGCACAAAAAGAAAATTCGTTTAATCATATCATCAATGCGATGAAAGTTATGTAAAGCTGGTGTAAAATAAATCTGAATTGGTTACAGCTGAATAGCTTAGTAAATAGATTATCGCTTGTACTTGAACAACGGAGGTGCCAAAGTAAACATTGACAGAGCCATAAAGTAAAGCGAAGAAAAAGTGTTGAACTTGTATCCCTTTATTTACTCTCCTAACATGTCGACATATACAAAGTTGACGTACTTAGCCGTTTGATCGCATGTTGATTGACTAGGTCGTCTGCTCGGTCGGTTTGTTTCTAAAGTCAATAAAGTTCTCCAAAGTAAACAGATGTATTAATCCTGGGAGATTATCGTAGTTAAGCTTTTTTTTAAAGGAAGGTACTTACGGAAGGAATTGACACAGAAAATCCAACTGCAATTGTTGCCCAAGTAGAAACAGTCTCCTCTTGGAAAGGCTTTTTCAAACTGTTGTCATCGCAAAAGAATCCTCGTTGGCTCGGTTTGATTGGGATTGCGAAAATTAGCAAGTCCGCTATTCCTAACAGAACGAGACAGACAATATCCAGAACTATATGCCATCTGATTCGATTATTTGACATTTTTAAGACCGCGATTTTACGAAAAAGAGGACAAGTATTAACTTATATAGCTTTTGGAACCGGGCGATTGAAGTTTATACTAATTCAGCGCAATATATGCCTTTCCACAGGAATTTAAAGAACTATGTTTGTCATATATAAATACAGCGATATGAATATGCAAATGTAAAATCATTAATGAAGCAATATACAAAAGTGGTAATTTAAAATTAATTTAAATTTGAAAAGTCCTACGTACCCGGCATGTACCTAAGCTGCCGCAAGCTGCCGCCATTTTTTGTTTGAACCTGGTTCTCAGTCCCTTCGCGGTTAAAACGCTAAGTCGTATCCAGTCTCCCACTCGTCCCTTCAAGTGTGGACAGAACATTGAAACAGTGGGCTAAAATTCTATTTTTCGGGCTGTACCCTGGGCTGTAATTGTACTTAATTCGTACTCTGCTAGGGCGAAGGAAAGATGGTGTAGAATTTCTAAACGCGTGGAAATTGAATGCTATGACCTGAGCAGATGGCATGCCAACACACATGCCATGGCGGTTCTCAAACTGGCTGCAGGTCCCGGCTGCAGGCATACATGTACCTATTTATACACATAAAAGGGAAGAGGAAATATTTAAAGCTTTTAATTTCCTATTTTTTTTTTTAGGAAGAAGCTTATGATATGGACCGCTGCAGGGCTTGATCCTTTGCATTGTCATTAAGCCAGCAATAGCATGCATCTTTTGATTCAAGAGTAAGTAAGCTTAACAAAGAATGGTACAACTATTATTTACTAGTTAACTAGATGGAAATATCTTCAAAGGGGTTTGGATTTAATTTTATCCTGACTTCTTTAGGGTCCTTTAGCCAGTCAGCATTTTTCATTTTTTTCTGCCACATGATATATCACACACATTCCCCATTGCCTCAAATCCATGTGAAGTTGAACTATTTGGAATCTCACATGGCAATGCAGTTTATTTAGCCTGAATTTCAACCATCTCCTTGACTCACACACACCTGAAAGAGATGACATCATCTCTCTAGGGAATGTGTGACTTGAGAAGGATAAGAAGGCAGTTGAAATGCAGCCCGTACTCTTTATGAATTTATCTCTATGATTACTGATCACTTCTTTTTTCCACATGATATCTGACACACATTCTCCATTGTCTCAAAACCATGTGATACTGGACAAATCGAAATCTCAGATGCAGTTTATTTAGCCTGAATTTCAGCCATCTCCTGGACTTGCACATACCTATATATCTCGGGAATGTATGACTTGAGAAGGATGAGAGGGCAGCTGACATCTAGGCTACTCTTTATTTATCTGTGATCAGTTTAAGTTATTATGCCTGTATTTGGTTTCATTGCCAACAAGCAGCCTCACGAAGATGTGAGGCTGCAAGGCGGCAGCCTGAAAAAGCCACATGCAAAAGTTCCAAGGCAGAATGAATCTCGAAGTGATGTGACATAAGTTTGTAAGGTAACATTTATGACATAATGAAGAACAGAGAATGCATTGTTTTTTAGCGTAAATGTGATACAGAACAGAGAATCCACAAGCCTTGTGTGTGTTTGTGAGTCCCATGCTCATCCCGTCTTCAAACGTTGCATGGATTCATTAGCTGTCATATTTGCCTGCTGGAGTTTTATTTTTGTTTTTAGGCTTAAAAACAATAAAAAAGTCCAGACAAATGGCTAATCTGCAGCCTGCATTCTCGTAAAATATGGTAATTGACATTTCTAAACAAATCTAATAGTATGCGCATATAGGTAAGAATTACTTTACAAGAAAGTTCTTTACAGAAGTGACTAGTTCTTTCATTTCTTGTTGTGTTACTGAAATTGCATTCATTTAACTTGGTACTGGGATAAAAAACCAAACAAGGCTCCCTGAGATGGCTGGCACTTCAACCCTTTAACCCCCAATACTGAATACGCATTCTCTAGAGTGATATTCATACATTTCCTTAAAAAAATTGTTGAGAGAATTTTTTAAAGATCAAAGCATTTCTCCCTTGGGTGATCATTTCGTTAATTTTAATAACCTGTGCATCGACAGTGTTAAGATTGTTGTTGGCCAATCTTGGGACTCACAGGGTTAAGATAACCATGCCCTTGCACTAGCTACCGTACTTCTGACTACTCCCCAAAAAGGGTTACATTACTTTGCTTATTACATTCTGTAAATTTTTATTTATGGTGTAGACACTTTATTTGGACCTAAGGATCCCTTCGGTCTTTAAATTATATTCTTAAACTGCCTTTGAAAGCACAGAAATATCTTAGACATCTTTTGTCAAATAGATAATACACCAAAAAACACAATGTTTGCATTTTATGCACTCTACAAGATATAATACTCTAATAATAAAATGAAGAAATGATCGTCACCGTGAACACAATTTATGCAATTGCGTAAAGAAGCCTGAAAAAAAATTCAGGACTTCAACGGGGTTTGAACCCGTGACCTCGCAATACCGGTGTGATGCTCTACCAACTGAGCTATGAAGCCACAGACATTGGGAGCAGGTCAGTTGTCTTTACGCAATTGCATAAATTACGTTCGCTGGAACAATTATTTCTTCATTTTATTTCATTTCCACAGTTCATGATTTATTTCATATATCATTAACTACCATTCCATCATAAATTTCACAGATTTTGTTTAAACTGGCAAACAAAGAAGCTTCTAGCCTTCATAGCAGGCGCCGGTTTTTTTTAGGGCAAAAGAAGAAATCTCGAGGACGCGCAAGGGGAGAAAAGAAGATGAGGCTTCCTCCCAACTTGCGTTGCCTTTTAAAAAAAAAATAACTGGTGCCTGTTATGCAGGCGAAGAAGGTTTAGTTGTCCCAGAGAACTGACCAGGACTTTTCTCAAGTCCTGTGACCTGTTTTTTAGTTCTTTTGATTTCCAGTTGTCCTTGTGCATGCTTGGGATGGTGTATTTTCTGTCCAATGCTTGTCAGCAATTTGATGGTTTTCACACTGGCTGGCATGTGATGGCTACAGCACCTGGCATGAAATTCCTGATGCCGCAACAGCACGCAAGGTTTTCCTATCCCCCTAGTCACTGATGGCTGAAAAGGTCTGCACCACAAAAAGACCAGATGGATCAACATGTGTCAATCATTAGTTACCAAGGCAACATCACTCATCTAGGTTTGTAGTCGTTCACTTTGTCTTCTTTATTGCAAATTCTTGTTATGGTCCAGTTGTTCTGCTGTTCGGTGCCAGCCTTCCTCTCCACGAACCCATCAACAATCCATTGCTGGAAATTTCCAGAGCCAATGGTCACTAAGTGTGACCCCCCTGTAAGCACATTCATCTCTGTGAGGGCCACAACGCCGCTGTCCATATCTAACGGATCGCCCGACTTTGGATTGTACTTTAAAGGTTTTAAAGCCTTGTACAAAAATCTCTTAATCTGTTTTAATTTGTTCACTAATGAAGTGTTTTGTGCCGTGAATGAATGTAGAGTGTCCGATCCAAATCGGGTGAAGTCTGACGAAAGAAAAACCCTTGTTTTATTATATTTTTGCTTGAGACTTTCAACTTTTTTCACCAAAGTTCTGACGCACTGCGCTAGTCGTTCGACATCATACCACTGAATCTGTCTTTCAGATCGAATGTGAATAGATATATACTCTCCACCGATTGAATCTCTGATCTTCGTAGCTTTCTCCGCAACGCGTTCGCTAGACCGTAACGAATGCAGCAATTTCCGGTTATCCACTTCAACTTCCGGTTTAAAATGGGTTCTATCTTTTCCGATTCCACGCCAATGAATTACGACGACGCATTTATCTCCTTTCGTAATTTCCTTTTCGAACAGCTCAAGGCTACTAACTTTCTCAGCATCAACGCAGATTTGCCTTCCGATACGAAGCTCCCCAATTCGATTCGACACACTGAGAGCTTGTTCGATAAATTTACATTCACACCAACCAGAAGATTTTGCCCGTTTTTTAATGTCTTGATATTCAAGAGCCGAAATCTTGTACCACTTTTTCATTTCCTTCTCCGATTGATCGCTGTACAGAAAATGTATGATCGTGGTGTTGGTCACGCTTGAGCGACACTGGCGTTTAAAAGTTTCTAATTTTACCATGGGCGCGATGTGATATTTCTTCAGCAAATTGTTCATGAATTTTACATCAAAATACAAAGAAAGTGGGTGAAATCTACGTCGTTCACTTCTTAGTTTTCCAGACCATCCGTAGGGTAAACCACACATTCTAGAATCTCGAACAAATGGCTCAACGATCACGCGTTCGATTTGCTTGGCGACCGCAGCAAGTTGAAGTAAGTTTTCTGTCGTCTTCGAAAGCTGCTCATAATGATGTAAAACGAAGAGAAATTTTATACTCGCATCTCTTTCTTCAGCTTCAAATTCATTAGGTTCGGAGATTATAAAAGTACCATTATTAAGTATGGCCGATGAAGTCTGTGTATTTGCAGTTAAAGATCGGTAATTAATTGTTTCGATGTGAGTTCTTAGCTGAATATTTTCCAATGGTAATAATCCTGGTATCGATGAAGCAAGCTTGCCCTCGTTATACAGTAGGTGATAGAGGATAAACATGCTCATTATTACGCAGATTTTCAACCCAAGAAAAAGGCCACATCCTCGCGATCTTCGCCTCAATAATCGCAGCCACATCACGCGAGAAAATCGTTTTCCTTCACCAGCGAAGCGAATATCGGTGACAAGTGGCTAGGAGCGCGAAGGCGAATCGCGGCAGTTTCGGTTTCACCGCACAATATATGAAATATTAAGACTCATCATTACGCTAAATCCTTGATTGGTCTTGAGCACGCACTGACGCATTCATCTGTGAATTAAACTGAAAAGTAATTATCTTAATCTTAGTCAGTTCCGTTTTGGACGTCATAGATCAGAAAAATCTAATGGCATTTTGACGATTTTTTCCTTTCTCGTTCGCATTTTGCCCTTTGTTGACAGTTTGATAGAGCGATAACAAATTTTTTGATTGAATTGCTAGTCACTCTCAAAACAGATGTCTGCAATCGACCAAAGTTTGATTGGCAATAAATTGTTTCGTTTTGAAATATGTTTAAAAATACTGTTTCATAATACAATACCTGACAAAAAACAATTGTAGTTAACGCACAATGGCTTGGTAATGTAAGCTTACACTATACAGTAGATCGACGAATTTCCGAGTTTTTTTTGTTTTTTTTTTAACTGTCCTATATGTACTATATAAACTGTACTACATATTCTATATATACTAGCAGAGGCATCTTTGACCCCGGGAAATTGTCTTCTGTCGTTAAAAACTGTATTTAACAGACTCTTCTATATATAAAATACTCTTAACCTGTTAATCCCTTATTAAAGTCACAAGAAGACATGTGGTTATCACGTTTAAGAATTTGCACCCATCGACAATATTAAATCAATTTTGGCCAAGAAAGTAGTAAACGAAGAATGTATCACTCGCAAATCATCGATAGAGTGCTACCTAACACGGAAATTCTTAACATGTTTGACGTTTGCAGTGCAACCCCTATGTAATGAAATGAACTGACCTCAGTCTATATTAGGAATAATGAGCGCGTAAAGAAAAATATATTGCCGTCAAAACCCGTTAATATGGAAAGTGAAAGGGTCGTAGAAAGTGTCCGTATTAACGGGAAAAACACTCTTTATTTGAACAAAATACTAATAAAACAAATTAAAGAGGACATAAAAATCGTCAAATTTTAAAAACAACTCCCGACTTTAACAAATCCGTCATTCCGCGGACTAAATCCACGGAAACGTTCAAAAATCGCTCATCTATGTTACTTAGTCAAAACGGTTCTCTGCGTAACTAGCCCATGCCTGATATAGTCTCAGTCTGAAATTGACGTCTTCAAATCATTCAATTCGGTGTACTGTTGCGCTGGGAAGATCGACATGTTGTTTACTGAAGGTTTCAAATAGGAGAGGTTCGTTACAACACACAGTTAACCCTTTAAGTCCCAATGTCCACATACAAATTCTCCAAAATGGTCTCCATACATTTCCTTGAAGAATTATTTGAGAGAATTTGGTAAAAGATCAAATATTTTTCTCTTTGTGATCATTTTGTTAATTCTCATAGACTTTGCTCATGATAGTCTATGGATATCGTTAGGAGAAAATTGATCTTGAGCACTATTGGGTTTATAATGACATTTCCGCATTAGCTAGCCTGCGAAAACATCCGTTTCTCCTCGCTCTTCCATCCAAGAGCGACAAGAAACGGATGTTTTCGCAGGCTACGCATTGGCGAGGTTGGATTTCTATGAGAATCTGTCCATTGGGCAAGATTTAACGGGTGTCCGTTTTTAGAGAAAATGGATTAAAAGGCTTTCTCCAGGGACAAAGAAAACTGTCCGTAATAACGAGGTGTCCGTATTAAGCAAGTGTCCATAAGCTGGTACCCTGGGTGCCAGAGACTTTTCTAGCACGGTTTCCGTGGCTTCGGCCTACGGCCGAAGATGTGTCGGCCTTCGGCCAACACCGAAAATTCCCCCTGCACCCGAGAAAAACCTCTGGTACCCAGGGTAATAAACTAGGGTTCGACTGTAGTAAGGAGGTCATTTTAAAAAAATGATACATTTTCTCTTAAATGCTTTCGTTGAATATTAGAGGCTGACATTTTTTTTATTGAAATGAAATGTGTTTAATTCGAATAAATTTTTGTTAGTTAAATTAACTCTTTTTAAGCTAAATTAAGTGCTTTTTAAATCGACAGGAATTGTAAATAGTGTTTTGAATGAATAGTTTTTTCTTTTTTTCAAGCGAATTAATTGTAAATAGGATTTTAATATTTAGCATTGTTATCAATGAAATTTTTTCATTATTTCGTAAGCACGGGCGTGACCAAGAATTTCTTAGAGGTCCGCGTATTTCTCTAGTCTGCTACACAGCCGTTTTTAGTGTCGTGACGCAACGCTCATCTCCATTAAGTTAGTGGGGAGGAGCGATGTGTGACGACACTAAAAGCGGCTGTGTAGCAGACCACCCATTTCTCCTAAACGTAACCTAGCTTCGATCAGAAGAAGGGAAAGCTAAACCTGCCCTAACTTTTCAGTAGTTCAGTTTTTCCACATCTTTTCCACATTCCACATTCTTGAGTGTAGTGAGGTTACACATGAATGGACGGAATGGCAACAAAGCAGGTCGTAAGACTTTTTGCAATTTTTTTTTATTAAACCCTGGCAAACGCATAAGCGCACTATAAGCATACTATCAGAGCGGGGTTGGGGGGAGGGTGGTTAGTCCGTTTCCGAGGGAATCAGCCGGCAAGATTCGAAATTCTGGGGTGCTTGCCATTAACACCTGGGTGGAAATCTTGTGCATAAACATAAAACTATAACATTTGACGTGGTGGGAGAACGACCCGCTACAAAATCAGTATACAAATCAGCTGCGACAGGCTAAAAGAGTAAGAAAATTGCATCGCCTCAAATCACAGCCCATCATGGACTCCGGCCTGAGCCCATATTTTCCAAAGCTTCCCAAACGGAATGGCGCGTACCATTTGATCTTCCATCGGGAATTTGCGGTTTTCCCATGTAAAGGAGAAGTACCCCAGGTCTCCTTAAATGAATCCCTTCTAATTCTAATTATTCTAAAGCTCCGATTTAGGCCCCTCCCCGTGGTAATCGGGCAGTGACGGCAAAGAAATGTACAAAAAAGCCTGATGACCGTTTGGAGTTAAATCCCAAAATAGGATGTGATACTGTAGAGCTTAGCCACCGGGGGAAGGGGCCGGCACTCCCATAGATAAACAGATTTGCCCGACGCTAAAGTTTCAAAATGATTCCTCTTCATATTATGTCCGGTGGTTTTCGGACGCGGTTATAGACTGCGAGCAGTCTCTTATTTTTCTCTTGCAGTGAATCACAGTAGATCGAGAGCACGCGTGAGGAGCGAGTGGACATAGTTTTTTCCGCTCGCCGAGCGTGGCTCTGAGGGAAGAAGGACGACCGCTCGCGATCTAACGTAGTCAGTATTTTGGTTTCGTTGAATACTGACCTAAGGAAAGTAACAGAACAATTATATCCTTTTTTAGGAACCATGGGTACAGACTGTCTGGCTCGTCTCTGTTTCTGTTTTAACTGGCACCATTCAGACATTGTGGTGGTAAGAGATAATCCCTTGAGGGAAACCCGGCATTTTGAAGCACAAGTCTTCTAAAGTCGTCAAGGGAAGAAGAGGAGCAAATTCGGTAGCAGCGATAAAGTTGACGTGCGAATGAGATATATTTTCAGTATCAGCTTGCGATGACTGAATGAGTCCCATTTGGTATGTGTAATAAGTTTACAATATTTATCACCGCTGTTTCTGTTTTGTTTTTGATTAAGCTACAATGGTCCAGCAACAAAAGCCTTTGCGAGGTAGCTTTTTCGAAATAGTTTATTTCCGAGCATTTAAAGAAGCAGCTATCACCACTCAAATTAAAGGTAAATTCATTGAAATTAAACCACGTCAAAGTCAACATCGAGTTTGCCAACGCGTTAAATAAATTAAATGAACCGTATTTTTTGATGCTTGCCTCGGTATCTAAGAAACCGCTTGTGAACTATATTAATGAGAAAGAAGCCCATTAGCCCTTTCTAAATTTTTCAAAATTTAATCGGCTAGTTAAGAAAAACTTTGAGAGTTGGAGAAAGGCTCGGTTTGGAATCGAGTCTTTAAGACTCTTTGTAGCTGAATGCAATGATTTAAAAACAGCATAATAGAAAGTCTTGGGTTCGCAGGGAAAAGGCTCAGTGTTCCACAGGCTCGTTAAAGTCTCTCGAACTAGTCATTTGCCATCTCTTTTCCAAGGAAGCCATCTAGCTCTTTAAAGCTATATTGTTTTGGGTGACTTGAATGTTTTTTTTTTTAATCAAAAAAAGTTAGATTGGCCCTCATTTAAATGGTCACACTCTAGGATTTCATCTACAGACAAGTTAAGTCAAGTCAGCTTTCTTTAGGCAGGGTAGCCTTATCAGCCGTTGGCTGGTATCAACAGGGGCCCTGCGTAAACTTAATGTCGTTGCTTTGTCTTGTGTTTTAAGTGTGAATAGTGGGATTTCTAATAAAATAATCCGATAAATATGGAGGCACTAATTCATTTAGACATTTAAAAACTAAAATACATTTTTGGGCTTTTCTTTGTGTTTCCAGATCCATCCACCCTAACATTTTGAATGGTTCTTTGGTTGTTGCCCTCATTTGTGACAAAAAGGTTAGAATCACCTTTATCGCTGTTTATAGTCACACGGATTTCGTCCGTAGATTCGTAATTTAGCAGGTACACCACAAGGCAGCTCTTTCGATTATTTTCTTTGTGGCAAAGGTATTAAAATTTGCGAGATTGTAGAGGGGGGGATTTTAATATTGTGACTGTCAGTGCTCGTGGGAGATCTTGCAGAAAAATTGTCCTGTTCTGTTTGTTTTGTAATAGTTAATTTATCTGTTTTGTTTATCTTGCCAGCAAATTAAATTTCACTTGTCGAAATTAAATTTCGATGGAAGAGAAATACAATAATTTTGGAAATTAGCAACGGAGTTTCAGCCAACTAAAAATATACTCTCTTCACTCCAATCGATCGATCAAAATCCTGTTGATCAGAAGTTCCTTGTTCCCAGCCTTTTCTCGTTTCATTTTGGACATGGAGTAGGTCTGGGGTATCGTCTGAACGCATGACAATTTCTCCGGACCTTTGGCGGCTCAAGGACGTATAAAAAGGAAAAAGAAACAAAAAGTAACATTTGAATAATTTTTATTTCTTACGTTTATGGCGAATTTTTACAGTAGAATTCCTTGTATTTGTTTGTAACTGTGGATTTCAGTTTTGGTGACATGGTGTTCTGTATTGTCAAGAAAGAATAATCATTCCATCTCGTTAAGGTTAATTGTTACTTACTTACTGCGAATGTATTTGCATCACTGACCGGAACGAACTATAACTAGCGCAGAGCTTTAGTGTTAAAGTTAAACAGAATGACATTATGTCATTTAATACTAGTGCTTGCTTTGAAGCTCTAGTCCTGTCGTTAAATTAGCCTCCGCCTCAGAAAAACGCGAAAACTAGCGGGGGGCAGTTAATACTTTTGTATTGACTAAGTTTATTCCGTGCAATAAAAGCGCTATTATCTTCGGTAAGAACATTTGCGAAATAAATTTACTAATTGGCAGTAAAAAAGTAAGGTCCTTCTATGTCAAATGACCGATTAATTATGGAGGTTTTGACTGTAAGTTTCATTGCCATGGAAGTTACCCTTAGGTGCAATGTTTGGCATATCCTGTCAGTTGTATACGAAAAAAGAATTTCCCGAATTGGTTTTATTCAGCGCGTGGGTTATTAGCTTTGCGCTGCGAGGAATCACCAGCCTCGAGCATAAGCTAGATATATAAAAGGTTGATAAAGAACGAAACTTTAAGGTGTTCCAGCGAGAGGTAAGCAGAACAAGGGGAGAAAACCGACTCCCTTGGACGTTCTTGTCTTTTGTTTATTCATACACAATTTAATATAGCCCAAAGTGAACTACACTGTATTATAAAAGTGAAAGTTTATGAAACACAGTACTTGCATTCTAAATGGCTAAGGGCTACATTTGTTTAGCTTCACAAGTGTTTTAATTTGGGATATTTCGAGTCCAAAATGGTCATTTGACCTCAGGCGTTATGTGGTCAGTGCTGCTCTCAACTTTAATATGGGCCTTTACAAGTTAAAAGCAAACCGCCTTAGGCCGTTTTGTATTCAGCTGTGTATTATCATTTAATTCACTTCAAATTGCACTTTTTGCCTTGCAAGGTCGTAAGGGAAAATTACGTTATAATTGATAGAGTAAAAGCAACTAAAAGCTGCCCACCGCAATATTTTGACAGCGTTGAAATGTTTACAAGTCGACATTTGCTTTTTCACGATCTGTAAATCCTAAGCAGGGCTTCCTTACCAAAATGGCTGAGCAGTATTTTCCTTTAATATTACGTCGTACTGTTTCTCTTGATTTGAAAAAAAATTAAAAGAAACTGTGCCCTTCGTTAGGCATTCCTTACCGAGAGGCAGTAGTTTCTTTGAAAATGTTTACTCTTCAGCGACTCTTTGTGGTTGGTTTAACGTATACGCATGAAACCTGATAGTTAACTATTTAAAAAAGGACTTTCGGTGGTACTGTTTTTTCAAGTTATGCTGTGCAAGGAAGTTCTAAATTCTCGGTAGTGGAAAAACAGGAGCTCTGGGGTGTGTTGAATCTATTTTTTGATCTAATTAAAACTGTCCGAAAAAACTCGGGAACCTGATTAGTGTGCTCATCATATTCACAAAATTACAGTAATGTTCCCACCTCCACGTTGGCGTTTAATTAAAAGCCTTGTTTACCATAGGCGTACGGGCAATTTTTTGCCAGGGGGGCGTTAAGCCATTTTCCCAAAAAATTCTCCCAAGTTGCCCAAATTTTTACGAAACAGTAGAAAAGAAACGAGGGCGATACGATGCAATAACGTAGGCCGTAGTGGCTTATAAAGGTCAATACCTCCCAATTTTGAGAATAACTACGTCGCCATAGACAAACATTTGGAAAAACTGCTACCATAGTTTTATTAGATAAAGATGAAAATTTATCATGAGCAGGGTTTTAATGACATCGGAATTGTCATAGCAACGAAATGACGCCATTGTCTATTTTACTTGCAGCAATATTTCTCGGCACTGGGAACTGTTCCTACAAAATTGTTCACGGGAACTTTTTTCTCCAATAGTCGCCTCGATGTTCGTGAAGTTAAAACGGAATCTATAGGAGCGTTATTGGGATATTTTGGGATGAAGGTTTTATCATTATAAATATGGGGAAAAAAATCTTGATGTTTGGCTGTTATTTGTAGAAAACGAAGCTCTTTTGACATGCAATTTCACCTCATAGTAGCTTCAATCTTTTTAAAAACGTGTGTAAAAGATATGATCATGGCTATGGCTCCGGCCGATTGCTAGAGAGAAGGATTTCATTAGTATCGAGGCGCTCTTGTTAGCGGTTTTGTAAACATTTCGGTCTACTTTAATAACTTTTTGCTTGATAGATTTTTAAAAAAAAAATATATTCTTCTCGTAATTCGAGCGGATTACTAGTCAGCCACTTCTTCATTTTCAGACCCACTGTTGCTGAGATGATTCTAGAAAGATATGCGGAAATTTATTCTAATCAATTCACGACTGGAAAGAGCCCATTCCAGTCATTGCAGTACAGTACAGTGCTCACCAATAAAAAACTATAAATATGTAAATCAACAAATGATACCCTTCCCTATAACCAGAAACTCATCACGCGCTAGGCAACCACTGTGAGTGTCTCGAGAGAATGTAACTGGATTATTACTGGATTTTTTCAGATTAAAATAGAAAATATTTGTCTCTTTAGAGTAATAAAAAACACATGGAAACGTCTTTAAAAACTGGCTTTGCCCAAATTTTCTCTTGCTGCCCAAAAAATCTGAGTCGCCCAAAATTTGGGGGGGGGGGGGGGGGGCTGCAGCCCCCCTCGCCTCCCGGCCCGTACGCCTATGTTGTTTGCTTTCCAACGCATACAGACTTCAAATTTTCTCATAACAGTCAGTTACCAAATGGCAATTTGATATGATAAATCACCAAGGTCATTCGTTAACTAAAACGGTCGGGCAGAAAAGCACCTTTTCAACCAACTTCAGCGTGAAATTCTGATTATAAAATTTTACGCAATCCTCTCACTTCCTGGGTGAATATAATGATAAAGTTACGTGAGAGGTGATGTTTGAACAGTCAAATAAAACTTCTTTGCTAGTACTTTCACACGATGCTATTTTTTTTAAGTATTTTATTAAACAGCATTTGGAATTTTTGTCAAGTTTTATACTTGATCCAAATTTGGAAGTAAAGGAGCTCAAGGGAATTTTTCGATTTTAGTCGTCGTGTTGGCAACATTTCCTTCATATTCACAGTACCTCTTCGGCGATGCCAAATATCCGACCTTTGTAATGCAAAGTGAAAATCGTTATTCTCAATGCGATTCCGAATACCGAATAATTTTTAATGAATGATTTCTTAAAGGAAAAGAAAGACATTAACTATTGGCATTCGCAGTCTCTTTTTTTTTATCCTTGCACCCTTAAAACTAGTCAGATATCCGCAAGCGTATCACACGTTTTCTACAGTACTGGTGATGAGAATTTAGTGTTTAACGTTCAAAGCCTTTTTTACTTGTTGATCATTTCGCGTCTTCTCACGACCTTTATCTTCCAGCAGTGTTATTTCAAGCCGACTTCAAGGAGGAATTGCTTTTTACCTCCATATTTGTCTCTCTCAGGAGATAATTTAATTAATCTAATCGTGTTTCCCGCTGTTCCAGCACATACCGAAAACTTCTCAGACACCAGCCTGCTGAACAATTTTTCCTTTACTTAAGGCTAGACTGCTCCCCCTTCTGTCGACGGCGACGGCTACGATAACGTCACTTATCCGTCTCGTTTAATTCGTCAAAGGCTGGCAAATCTTTTGGAGTTGAATTCTAAAGGACTGTTTCATAGTTTAGGGAAAAAAAGGAAAGTTGTTGTCTTGTGTTCCCGTCCTCGACGAAACGTGAAATTAGGCGCTTTAACGTTGTAGTCGTGCAACGACGGCTAAGAAATGTACAAAGAAAGCGTGATGGACGTGCAGAGTTGTTGTTTTGCTAATCTAAACCTATAGAGTGTTTTCACTCACGTAGCCAGCATCTATGCAAATTTATGGGAACAAAAGAAAGCGTTTGCATAAGAAAAGAGTTCAACTCCCAGAGGATTGGTTTGGGACACCAACATGGCCGCCGTTTCATTGTTTTGGGACACCAATATGGCCGCCGTGACGTCATGTGAAAACACTCTATTCTTTTTTGCTGTTCTCGATCGTTGCCGTTGTCGTCCTCGTTGCTTAAGCTCTCCATTGTTCCTCTGCGAGTTAAGTCTCGTTCGATCTTGCGGACTGTTCACAGTCCCCTATTTTTCCGTAAGATTGTCCAGATCGAGCGCTTACCGTCAATGGCGGCCATTTTGTCATTAGATTCAAATTAAATGTACCGAAGGGTTCACAGCGGTGGGGGAAATTTCTATTTTTCCCGCGTCCTCCCAAACCGTTTCCCACCCCTTAAGTAGATTACCTTATTATAGGAAATTACCGCTCCATGAAATTAACGCGAATCGTTAAAATTCGCGTTGATTTAAGTCGCGTTAATTTTGTTGAGTGTTAATTTCCGCGACGTTAATTAAGTGCAGTGTTTATTTCCGCGCTCTTAATTTCCAGTATTTTAACCCCAATTTTGGAACCTGTCCAGAATTCTTGACACCTGAAAAACGTTAGCTACAAGCTTTCTTTCTTTCCATTTACCCTTTGTTTTTCATCTTTCACAAAAGCTAAGGCGAAGGTTTACATGAATATTTCGAGTTCGTCTTCATCGTTGTCGCTGTCAGAGGTGATGTCGATATCTTCTCCTTTCATTTCGCGTAATTAATCGCGTTAATTTCCTTTATTAAGAAATTCTACCTCCTCTTTCGCGTTAATTTTCTTTATTCGAAAGTCGTTTTCCATTAAATTCGCGTTAATTTAAGTCGCGTTAATTTCCAATACCTTAATGTCATGAAGCGTTAATTTCCTATAATAAGGTAGGTAGTCTTCTTCAAGCTAGACTCGGTCAAGATGGCCGCCGCCTGTAGCGCTCGTTCTCGGCGATCTTATCAAAATAGGGGAATCTGAACCGTCTATCGCTCTTCTTATCCTCTTTTCCGACTTATCTAGGAAAGATCAAAGCGACTCTGCTAGCAGGGTAGCTTCTCGGGTAATTTGGCCCGAAAATTTAATGTACCTTTGAACTGGTCGCCAACAAATTTTGATTGCGATTTTGATTCATTTTTCAGGTTGAATGCAAGCCATACAGTGCCATGTTTTGGGTACGGTTACGGTTCCTTTTGCGCTTTTTTGTCGCTTTTGTGCTTCTAATCGGAGTTCTATCCATATTCATGGTTTTTAAAAGCCAAATTGTAATTCCTAATACCCTGGTTCATGAACTGATGAAAGACGCCAAATACCAGCAGCCATGTCCCTGTACAAATCCGATCATTTCCACCGACCGTATACGAGCTGTTACCGAAGATGTCCGACGAATCGCCGAAGACACTGGAAAGGGACCGTTACCAGAAATAAACACGGAACGCTACTCGACCAGGAAAACAGACAAAAGGCGAAGCTTGGTTATTTTCGGAGATGATCGCTCGGGTACAACTTTTCTGACACGCCTTTTTAGCGAAGACCCACAAATATTTTCTGTATATGAACCGCTCTGGATCACACGAGACTGGACGAGAGATGAAAAGGGCAGAAACTTGACAGCGGATGTTAACAATGTTATAAGCGCAATCATGAGTTGTCATTTTGCTAGCAATCCAACCGTGCTAAAATTCCTGGAGAAAACCGCGAAAAAGTGGGCTCCGGGATTGTTCAAGAATCCTTTCCAATCTTCTCCAATATGTAACAAGACTGCTAAAGGACAGATGTCTTGTCCCAACCCATCAACAGTGCCGAAACTTGTTGAACAAACTTGTTCTGATTATTACAAACACAGTGTCACGAAAGTTGCCATTGTACGCGTCCCTGACCGAAAGCTCTCCAGCATTTTCCCCAAAATAATTCATGATAATCCTGACACTGAAATCAAGGTCTTGCACGTTGTTCGCGATCCACGCGGAAGCATCAACTCTCGCATTAACCTCCAGTGGATTGGCGACTACCAGAAGGAAAATTTCTTCTTCATACCGCGTGCAACGTGCGAGGGCATCACGCAAAACGTGAAGTTCGGTAAAAGCCTCGAAGGTAGCTTAAAAGAACACTACAAGCTCTTGCGATACCAAGATATCGCTTCATCTCCGGTGAAAACCGCTCAGGAGATTTACAAATTTGCTGGGTTTGAAATGCCGGAGAGTTTAATTCGATGGATTGTTCAAGCTACAAATCCGAGCAAGGAAGCTCTGGAAGAGGAATCAAAAAAAGCTTTCTCTTCCGTGCGAAATGCCACAGCAAGTGTCAAAAAATGGAGGAAAGAATCCCCGATAGAACGAATTCGCATTATCGAGAAAGAATGTAGTGAACTGTTCGATTTACTTGGATTAGAGAGACTAACTTAGGTTAATATTAAACGCGAGGCGTGCGCCCGCGCTAAGCGTGCGACTATTTTCGCGAGGATTAGTGGACGCGCCACTCCTGCGCAGCTGTTGCGGTGGCGATGAATGAACTAAAGTGACAATAAATGGGACAAAAACATGGTTAGGGCGTGACAAAAACAAGAGATCACCTGAGCATTCTTCTGGACCCATTTTCAGATCTCGTGTGCAACCAAGCACTTATCTTGCCTTGGTCCTGTACGAAATTAGGATTTCAGTTGTTGATGTGACTGCGCAGGGTAGAAGTTAGGACCTTCGAGCCAATGACACCAAAATAAAAAGGTGTGATCAATGTTACAGAATAGACAACATTCTTGAGTTTCTTTTTCTCTTTTCAAATTTATCAACGTATATTTGTGCGCCATGACCATGCGCTATAAACTGCAGATAATTAACTTTTTTTTTCTCAGATATTGTCTTCTGCAAGGAGACTAAACTGCGCGTGCAGCCGCGCACCCACTTCCAGGAAGAAAGGCAATCCATACGCGTTTCCATCAAGCTCGTTCATGCAATGCACGCCCCTGTGCCAACCCTTTTCATAACCACTCCTGTGTCTACCCTGGAAAAGGTACCACTTTTGGGCGGGGTGTCGGTCCTCGAGTCATCTATCATAAGAAATACCCCGTAGACTTCTTAGGGGATAATTCCAAAGGTGAGGATCTTTGTTGGGGGGTCAACTTCTGTCGATCTGGGTTCAACTGGATTATTAGAACAACCGGTTTGTAAAGATTCAGAGCTAAGATTGTCAGTGAGGGAATAAGCAGGCAAAGGAGCATTTGAAGTGCTAGAAAGTGGAGGCAAAGTTAGAGGATATTTCCGACTGGATTGATCTAGAGATTGAGATAGGCGAGAAAATCAAGCCCACCTGTGAGCGCGCTAAGACAATTTACAAAATTACTAAACATCATAATATTATCATCTCTCTCGTTAAGTTGCAGCCCACTCTTATTTAGGCCATTATTAAAACTGTTATTGATTATATCTGGATTTGCTAAAAACATGTTTATCTCTGTAAACAGTAGTCTCCCTCGCAGCCGTTTTTTGGATGTCACGCACCACTCCCTCTTTCGCAGCCGTTTTTTGGATGTCACGCAACGCTCTCTCTTTCGCAGCCGTTGTTTGGATGTCACGCAGCGCTCTGCCTTTTCGGCTTGGAGGGAGACTACGCCAGAAGTATTTAGGGGCTATGTAACGAGGATGTATATCGCTGGCAGGGTTGCATTGTAGGTCAATTCGGTGCTAAAGATATAAATGATGCTGTCTTTACCCATACACAAAATAGTTCTGTAGATTTATGTGAACATGTCAAAAAGATTTCAACCGGGAGAAATAACAATAATAATTTTTTGGCGACTTTTGCAGGCATAGCATTCAAACGTGAAAGAGTTGGCCCAATATTTGGAGCTCTTCTGTAATACAATTTGTTGAGTCCCAAGCTCACCCTCCCTCCCCCTAGCCCTTGCTCGTCTCTTTTTTGTCCTACCTTCACGGCCCAGCCCCCTTCCATGGACTTTTGGTGTCCTGGCAAAACGTTTAAGTAGGGCAGAAGAAAAACAGACAATTAATAACAAAAGTAAGGACTCGATCGAAGCAAGGAGTTTTTTGGAGCAAAATATTGCGACGTTATATCAACGTCTTGCCTGTTGAGTGATATCTTATTAGACACTTGATCGTCGGCCTCCATCGCCACGCGCAAAAAAAAGTGAAGAGGGAAAAAATTGATACCTATGCAGCGTTTGAGATTGGCCATGTAGGGACGATCACCTGACCGATAAGCTGAATCGTAGGGCTGAGAGGGCGGCACTGCCTGCTTGCAGAGGCCCCGTTATTATTGGTTGGCCTGTGGATCTAGCCAATTCTTGTGCCGCGTTTTTCTACATTTCAACTGCCTTATATGTCTCACGTGAGTTGGTGCTTCAAGGCTATGTCTCCTGGCTGTCCGATCCACATTACAACCGAGCGTGGTCTTCATAGCTACTCTTTCGCAAATCTACTGGCAAATAGACGTGTGCAGTCGGCGCTGGGCGGTGCCGGCGGTTATTCTTCCTCGATCCGAGAATACTGCTTTAAGCCAGTTGTAGATATCGGGAGAAATAAAGGTAGCAGACTCTCCTCCCCATGTTTCAAATTAAGCTACTGCTGGCTCTATAGATTCTTAACATCGCTCTTAGTAACAGAAAACGAAACATAAAAAAAGACAAGAAAATGGAGAGAGGAATGAAAAAAAGCGAACAGAAATCGCACGTAGACTGGAAACTAACGCAGGCCAGGATGCAAAGCTTATAAGCATCTGGACGTTCTTGTCACATGAGCGAAGGGGAACGAAATGAGAAAACAGAGTTAATTTTGACGAATAAATTGACGCTTTTAAGCCAGCCATGCCTTACGTAGCGAGCAGCAACTTGGGTTACTACTCCGTAGTTTATTCTCTGACGCTTTTTATCCTTATTTGTGTCGGTAAGTTGTCATTCTCGTTGGTGCGAGAGTTTGCTTCATAATTCAATATGGCGTCGTTGGGTGTTTTTATTATGAGTGTGTTTTAAAATATTTGTAGGGTTGTATTACAATCTCTCTGGTCTTGGAACAAGATTTGACATAGGATGGTACGTATTTTGTTCATTTACATTTCATATTCATTTTTCTTCTGGTAAACTTTGATCTCCTACTTAAAAAATATTCAATCACAGAATAAACAATTAAGCCTAGTTTAAGAGTGTTTATGTAATATTTTTTAAAAAAATGAAAATCAGTTTAAGCATTTATACATACATATATATTGGAATTTCCAGGCATGTCTCATTAGTGCTTCTGATTGGTCGTGCCGTGTGGGAAATTTGATTCAACCAATCAGAAGCACTCCCCAGATCTGGGTAGTGACACATCATCAGTATGGAATTTCTGTGCTTGTTTCTCAAACATCATTTGGGGAGGAAACTGTTGGTAGCATTGCCAAATGTCTGCTGTTTTCTCAGGCTATGATCACATCAAATAGGAATCATTAGTTATAGAGACTTCTGTTGAATATCCAAATAGCTATTTCACCTGCGTCACAGACATGATCTAACCCCAGTTAGTAACATTGTTGAAGCAGGGCCAATATCCTTGTTCAGGGCCCCTAACTGACTCAACAAAATTACTGGAAATGTGTTTCACATTCCCTTCAACCTGATTGGCAAATTGACAATAGCTTTTTTAACAGGCCAATAATGGCACATACTCAAATCCTGGTACACAGGTGGAGGGAGGGGGAGGCAGAACAAGGATTTCCTCACTGTTTCGCAGATGAATTTCACCAGAAGTTTAGTTCTGTCTGTGGTACAGGCTTATAACTGTGCTAAAACCCAAAGAACAAGCTGTAAAACTGTCTTTCCTTGCACCCTGGTACAGGCAATGAAAAATTAAAGATGCTCTGTTTCCATCTTTCAGGTTTTTGGAGAAGACCTCCCCTTTTATGTGGGGTTCTCTTGGAATAGGATTAGCTATAGCACTGTCTGTAGTTGGAGCTGCGTGGTGGGTTCAATAACGATGTTCTTGATTATTTTCAGTGCTTTTCAATAACACACAAAACGCTGAATTTTAAAATTTGCCTTGTTGATTGCATTTTTTGCTTCCGTCAATCAAACCCTCAAACAAAAAAACCCACAAAATGGGTCAAAATCCACCAATCACATATCACAAACCATGACCTTTGAATTCATTAACAGAAGTAAACTTCCCTTTCTTAAGAGGTCCGCTAAGATGATTGACGGTATCGAAAAATGCAAACATTAGTTGGCTTTTGAACTTCAGAATTCACGTTTGCTTTTTTGGAAAAGTGTGTTAATGCAGTTTTGCCCACCACTTTTTACTATTACCAGTAATATTTTCCCGAATACACTGCAGACAAACCATACACGTTTGTACATGTTACAGATCAAAATTCAATTCAGGTTAAAATTTTTTAACCTAGGTTGATTCTCATTTTTCCTTTGTCTCCTAGCCCTAATTATTCATGAGTTAGAATAGGGGGCCACCCGGCACTTCTAGAGCTCAGCCTTGCATCGTCAATAAATTCTGCTTTTGAGTAAAAGATTCATGCAGAGATTGTCCTAGTTTGGGTGCTTAACATATGGAGATCATTTTCAGGTTAGACTATTACTGGATGCATTAATTGATAAATTGTTTCTCCTCCTTAGGGGAATATTCATCACAGGATCCAGTATTTGTGGAGGTGGTGTGAAAGCACCAAGAATTAAAACCAAAAATCTAATCAGGTAACTTGAATGTGATATGAACGCTGTTATACCGTAAAATTCCGAAAATAAGCCCCGGGGCTTATATTTTTCAAAGGCCCTTTTTGAGGGGCTTATTTTTGGAGGGGCTTATATTCGGAGGGGCTTATATACGGAGGGAAATTTGCGTTTCAAAATCGATTGGGCTAGCCTTATAGTTGGAAGGAAATTTACCGTTTTTGCTTTGTTTTACTTTGTATTGGAGGGCAATTTTCCAATAGTACAAGCCCCCGGGGGGCTTATGTTTGGAGGGGCGATTTAACGGAGGGTTTTTTGTGTTACCGCTTTGGGGGGCTTATATTTGGAGGGGCTTATACATGGACGGGCTTATTTTCAGAATTTAACGGTATTTTGTGTCACAAGAATTAAGATATTAATTCGTGTGTATTTACCACAAAATGTACATGTATATTCACGCTGCATTTTACTACTAAAATTTGTGGATAAAAATGTAAATGTTATAGCTATGCAAAACTAGTAGCTGTTTATCCCTTGAAATGATTACAATGGATCTAATTTCTTCTTTGCTTTTTCAAATTTGCAGTATAATCTTTTGTGAAGCTGTTGCCATTTACGGCATTATCATGTCTATTGTTCTCAGTAACTACATGTCGGTAAGCTAATGAAAAATCACCTTTAGAAGTACTTTTTATTAGCATTGAAACAAAGGGAGGAATCTGATGCAAAAACAAGCCTCGCTTGGTGTCTTTTCTGTCATCTACATGTGTTGAGTAGAACCTCCATATAACAAAGTCCTTGGTATAATGAACGATTCTCTTTACTCCAGTAGCCGTAAAATACATTGAAAAGAAGCTCGATGTAACAAAACCATTTTATAGTGAACAAATTTTGCCAGTCCCTTGTCCCTTTAATATATCGAGGTTCCGCTGTACCTCTCCCACTACAAGCATTACATTTTTTACAATGTACGTAAAATGTTATCATTAATTTTTATTTTAATCTTCATATTTCAAAAGCAACTAAAATATCAAGTATACTAAATATGTTGTAGTTAATTTTTTATCTCTTTTTTCTTTTTCAGTTTTTGGGTATGTTTCTCAATGAAGTTTAAATTAAAAAATTAAAATATATATCAGTGTTAAAATGGTTGTGTACTTGATATGGCATTCTTTGTTTGTTAATATAAGTATGTAATTTATTCATTTGCTTATCACAGAATGTTGATGTGGATTCACTTACAAAAATGAAGGACATTAGACAGGTCCATAGTTCAGGTAAAATAAGGTTTATTTTAGTCACCACTGAAGCTTTATATAATTGAAAATAGCTTGCCTTCAACTCTGAAAAAGTTTGAAGTGTCTATGTATTAACTGCATTTCTCCAAACCATGAAATGTTCATGAAAAAAATGAACAGGGTTTGCAAATTTTATTGATGAGTGGAGTCAGTGTGACTTCTGCTTCACAAATTTTGGAGTCATTTTGGAATATTTGGAGTCAAGTATCAGAACGCAAAAAGCCATTTTCAGACTTTCCAGCATGTGGTCCTGGCACGTATACACTATTGTGGGGGATACACCTAGTACCTGTGGTGGTCCGCTGACCTGGAAAGCTCAAATCCATGATGCCGGTCACTGAGTAAAGTTTGAGCGTAATTTACCCTCTTCCTGTTTTGTCGTGCAGTATAATTCTTTAATTTCGATGATTTAATTAAGGTTTACAATGTTTACAATAACATAAATTGCATTTGTTGTGAAAAAGGTAAGGACAAAACTGTGTTTGTTACCGAAAATTTCTGGAGTCAAAGTGGCTCCCTGTTTGTTACCGAAAATTTCTGGAGTCAAAGTGACCCCTTCCGTAACCTCAGTGGAGTAAACTGAACAATTTTGGCATAAAATACAGCAAATTTTGCGTATTTGCGAACCCTGAGTGAATGAAGTTAACAGGTGAATATTTGTTTTGCTACACTAAACTTCTCATTATTTGATTGTCCTCCAAACTGTCTGTGATTCCTCATTAATTTGTCCCTTTCTTGATGAGAATACCAGCAATAACATTATTACTTTTTTAGGGTATAGTGTTCAGCCTGTATCAAAAAAGCATTTTGTTTATTTTGCATTAAGCATTATCATTTAAATGGTAAAAAATAAATAATTCAGAAATGCTCTAGGTTCTTCTCAAGTCCAAAAAAAATCTCCATTAGTGTCAACATAACCTCTTTTTTTATAGTGTCTTTATGTTGCAGCCACATGTAATA
Organism: Porites lobata; assembly: GCA_942486035.1. Lineage (NCBI taxonomy): Eukaryota > Metazoa > Cnidaria > Anthozoa > Scleractinia > Poritidae > Porites > Porites lobata. Next base: position 1,180,636 of record CALNXK010000143.1, on the reverse strand, counting down.
TTACATTAAAATAATTATCTATTAAGCAGACACCTGCAGGAACCTCACTAGTATCTGCTAAAAAATTGTGTTTCTCCAACTTTGGTAGTTTCTGAACATTCAGGTCCACTTTTTTACAATCACTGACCTTCAAGAATACAACTATAATGTACAATACATTATTGGACAATATATTTTGTGTTCCACTGAGAAAATAAGAAAGCCTTGGTTTCCTTTACTGTGCTTTTTCACTCTGGAGTTCAAAATCCGCCTTCACAAATGCATTTTTTGTTGTCGTCAATAATAATTACGATGACAAGCAACAAATCTCAAAACAGAGAAACAGACAAAACGGTTCGAAATCCACAATTCACAAACCATGACCTTTTGAGCCTGTTGAAGTAAACTCTTGTTTCCTAAGAGGTCCACTCAGATGACTGGCGGCAGCGAAAAATGTAAATGTCAGTTGGCTTTTGAACTTCAGAATTCATGTGTTTTTGAAAACTGCAGTAATATCAAAATGGTTCACCCTTGACTTGGGTGCTTCAATTCACGTGGACAATAAATAGTAAATTCACCAAAGGCAATTCTCTTTTTCCTGGTTGTATTACTTTGGTGTGGCTCAATCTATGTAGTTCACTAGTCTATCTATTTTTTTCCAACTGAATGTAACAGTAGTATTATTTTTCAGGTTCGAAGTGTTACTTTTAGCTTAAAATAACTGATGCTAGGCGATGTATACTTTACCTCATTAGGATTTATGTTGTTTGGAGCTGGTTTGACAGTTGGATTTTCCAATCTCTTCTGTGGAGTTTGTGTTGGAATTGTTGGAAGGTACAGTGAAACCCCATTAATGCGACCACTGTTAGGCCATAAAATCATGGTCATAATAACGAGATGGTCATACTAAAGGGATCTTCCAGGACTGTCACTAAGATTTCAAGTTGCCGGGTAAATACAAAGTAGGTGGGGAAGCAAACAGTTACGGATTTCTTGTGGTTTCATTTTTATTCTCTTTTCCTATGAAAGAAGCCAGGGGACATGTCCCCCCCAGCTCTTAATGACAACCCTAATCTTCAAAAAAAATGACCAGTATTTCTCTTGTGGGTCAAAAAATTGTGATCATGATAACAAGGTGGTCGTATTAACAGGGTGGTCGTAAGGCGGGGTTGCACTGTCTTACAGTGTCTTGATTATGCTGTGCTCAGAATGTAAACAAGCTGCATTGGTTAATAGTTTTCAGTGTACTTACAGAAGCCTTTAGGGCATAACAAAAGTGCTGTTTGTAGCATAATGATGGACATTTTTTGCCAGTATATTTTTCTGAGAAATTGCCTAAGAGGGATGCGTTACCTGCTGTTTTAGAGAAACTAACAGAGAGAAGCTGGGAAAGCCAAACATAGCGATTCTCAGTGCACTATATTAAAAGCATCACCTTATCAGGGGACTTTAAAAAGATTATAGTATTTTACAGAAAAAAAATTACAGTAGTAGTTTGTAGGGTCAACTCAGTAGTTAAATCTTATAACACATCACTCTTGACTTGTCTTGAATCGTGATTACATTTTCATTTGACCTAGTTACAGCTGTGTGTAATTTTCTTTTCTTGTGATGTCAGATGAATGTCAATATCAGTTAGATAACTCCATTAAAAAGCTTGTTCTTATTCTCTTTGATTTCAGTGGTGCTGCACTTGCAGATGCTCAGAATTCATCCTTATTTGTTAAGGTAATCATTTTTTAGTGTCGTGCACAGTTACTCTGCCAATGCTCCAACCAGTCAGTTCTCAAAATTCATCATCCTCCTAGGCCATCATTAATTTTGTTACATTTTACTTTGTCATACAGTCAAACCTGTATATAACGGCCTTGTATATAGCGGTTGCCCTGTATATTCAGGCACCGGACAACTTCCCAAAATTTTCAGTTGCCTAATATTTTCTGCAAAGTTGACCTGTATATAATGGTCACCTTGCCATTTGCCAAGGGTGTATACAGACTGTATTCAGGTGAACCCCCCTTAAAAGTAATATAATAATAAAACTGTCAGGCCAAAATGTGGTCACTGTCGCTTACCAGTGGTGGTCGTTTACTTTCGGATCTAATAGGCTTTGATGGAGAAAGTTTTGATGTTTTAGGGAGGTGGACGCACATAGAAGTATAATGTTTGTGTCTGTGTGATGTCTACCAAACCAGTGTAGTCATATCATTGCAAAAGTCTTTCAGTGAGCAAGCTCGCAAAATCTATGAAACATTTTCTCATAATGTCATGTTCAGCCATATTCGTGTTCCTAAACAATGAAACAGCAGCCATGTTGGTGTTCCAAACGAGTCCTTCTCATGGGAGGTTAACCTTTTTCCTGTATAAAAGCTTTCTTTTGTTCCAATAAATTTGCATAGCTAGTGGCCATTTGAGTGAAAATGCTCTGTAATGTCAGGGTAACAGTGCATTGCTGTTAGCAGATGTTGACTGCTACTTTGTTATCTCGTTACATGAACACCCATCATGAAATATCAGGTGACCTTTCATGCAAAGAGATGTACATGTACTGCATCTTCACATAGAAAAAATCACTATTGCTATGCTAACATGATAAATTGTGCCTTTTACACTAAAAATATATTTAGGTGAAATTGTTCGGTATTTTATTGGTGTTTTCTGTTAAAAAATTTCACTACCTTGTTGAACTCATTCACAAAAATACCGTAAAATTCCCAAAATAAGCCCTAACATGTATAAGCCCCTCCAAATATAAGCCCCCCAAAATCATAACGCAAAAAACCCTCTGTTAAATCGCCCCTCCGAATATAATCCCCCGGGGGGGCTTGTACTTGGAATTTGCTGTCGAATACAAAGAAAAACAAAGCAAAAATGGTAAGTTTCCTCCCCTTTACAAGCTGGCCCAATCGATTCTGAAACGCAAATTTACCTCCGAATATAAGCCCCTCCAAAAATAATCCCCTCAAAAAGGGCCTTTGAAAAATATAATCCCCGGGGCTTATTTTCGGAATTTTACGGTATTTTTCAACACTCAAAGAGAAATTTCATATCCCTTTGCGGCCATATAATATCCCCCATTTAATAAACAATGGATATTGGACATTGGCTAAAAGACTTGTTTTGTATCGGTTGAAGGTTTTGATCATTGAGATCTTTGGTAGTGCCATTGGGTTATTTGGCGTCATCATAGCCATCATACAGGTGTGTAGAATCCCTTTGTAAGCTGCATCTTAACACATGCAATGAGTCATATATTTGTCGAGATCATACAGATGTACTGTTGTCAAACAGGGTAAAGCTTGAAAAACAAAACAATCTGGTCCCCTTCCACCCACCCTCAACCAAAACATGTTTTGTTGTTTCCAAGAGGTACCTGGAGCAGTGGCTCAAATTTGGTTTTTGGTGGGGTGGGGTGGGGTGGTGATGGGAAGACTTGCTTCCTCCCTTTTGAACTAGATAGTGTTTAAAAAAACTTAAGAAAGGTTGATGAGGACAAAATGTTGCAACCAATTCGTTGGCCCATCGTCGCTTGCAAGTAAACTATCTGTTCAAGTACGAGGGGTTCGTGCCCGATGCCCTATAAGTATAGAGACCAATGTTGAGACTGTTAATTTATTTTTTCCACAGACCAGTCATGCTTCAATGTCCATTAAAGGATCATCTTGAAGATTCTTCTGTTGTGGATGAAGGGAGAGCAAAAGAAACATTAATAAGCAAAAAATCAATTTATGATGTATCCTTGGATGATGAAGTTTGATTCATCGTGAAAGTTAAACAAAACTCGCATTGGATTATTTTTTATGTATTGTTCTGTTCCAGAAAACTGATAATCAATGGTAGTAGTCCAGTTTCGAGTTCGCTATAACCGCTGAATTAAAGAAGTGAAGACGCATTTTTTACAGGCTTAGCCTCCATCTGAAGTAATATATTCACAAATTCCTACGAGAAGAAGACCTGTTTATTACTCTGTCTATTGTGTATATCCAAATTTTAAACGCTTACTTGCCAGAATTTTTGAATATTTTACTTTATGTCGAGGCTAGCCCTGTATGAATGTGTCGTTAATGTTTGTATTCAGCGGTAATGTTTAATTCGAAACTGGACTATTTGCCTCTTTAGACGTGAAAAGGAAACTGGGGCGATTTGTGGGACTGTTACTTTGGATAGGGAAAAAATTGGCCAATAGTCGACCGCCACGTCCCCAGTAACAATCCCAGAAACAACCGCGGGACGAATTTCGGCTCCAGCTCCCCTCTTGTTTCCTAAGTGGCAATTACTGTAAGGGCTGGTTATTGATTTGAAACAAGAGAGAATGATCTCTCTTGTTTGAAACAAAACCTGACTTTAGCTTCGGGGTTAATACTCGGGGGATGTACGGTATATGAGCTGCTAATCTAGACGGAATCTATTCATGAGTGAAATTACATTGTGTTGCCTTTTATGAGGCGTTGATTTGGTAATTGTAAATGCCCAAGCGCTTTCATGTATTTCACGCCTCTGTTTTTCCAGTAATTACGTCTTCCCTACGTTTTACTAACAGCAAAAGCAAATGAGCGAGAAACGCCCGTAGTCACTGTTTGGGCGCCGCCTGCTTTAAGTTGAAATTTGGCGGGTTACGGTGACGTACTCTTCCCAGGACCCCGCATCCACGACCACCGTAGTAGAGGTCGCCACAGCGATTACTTTTAGTGACGTATCTTTATATGAAAAAAAAACATTGACTGGCTAATCTCCACTTTCATAATAACCAGCCCTTGGTGTGTCACTATTCTGCCCTAAGATACATATAAATGTCAAAAATGTGGAAATGAAAATGCAGGTATTATTTCGTGTTCCTTGTCGGTAAAGGAAATTTATTTTTAATTGTTATAACACTAATAGAAAGATAATATTTTTATTTTTCACCAAAAAGCGTTCATTCACGTCAGTCTTAAACTTCAGGCTTAAGTTTGATAGGGGTAGACTTAAGGTAGCAAGAGGCATTACGACGCGCTAGCCGCGACTAGGCTTCATAATTTTCTAGGGCGTATGCCCTCAGATACCCTTAGCAGCTCGCGCCTTTAGCCTGTATACAGCAGCCCCCTATCCTGAAACAAAATCACGGAGAGAGACTCTTTCCGATTTTGTTTGAGGAAAGAGACAGCTGTACACAGGCCTCGCGCTTTGGGCGACTGTACATCTTGCCTCGTCTGTGTCAATAGTCTGGCTGCGATCCTGCGTTTAGTTTTAAAACGTGAGACTCAAGTAAGAATTAAGGAGATACCTTTCTTACGAGTGTCTTGTTGAAGGATAATTGAGAGTGGTCTCTGATTATAAGCTTTAGTTGATGTTAAAAATGTCCCTTATTCTAGCTAAACTTCTGTTTAGTTTCATGCTCACAGTATTATGATTATCAGACTCGCAATTCTCATGCAAATCTAGCTTCATTATCAGAATTATGAAAATACAAAGACAAAATGAAAAAACAAACCATGATATGGAATCCGTATAGTGAGGCTGTGAACCCAGTGTAAATTTGAGCGGTTCTGTAACCAGTAAAATATTAAAATGGCGTGAACATTATTGTTGGAAGCAATATTGATTCAATGATGTTGCCATGGTAGTGCGATGATCCAAATAAAAACAAACTGTAGATATAGCCCTACTGGTGCAATGATTGTATATGTAATATTAGTGCTTTTTCAATGTTTTTTTCTTTTTGTTGCCTTTCTAATTAAAATTTTAAATGGTTGAGTGCAAGAGTAAAAGAAATGTAGCTCAATATTAATGACCGAAAGATAAATTCTGGCGAACAATTCTTACATCGAAATAGCGAACAACTCTCGTCACTGAGTCTAGACAACTCTGAAACAAAAAAAATCATCTTGAGAAGTGTCGGATGATGAATATGATGGGATTAGCAAACAAGCGACTTGGGCAATATCCCTTTAATATATTTATTATTTATGATCAATATTTTTATAAATGGCCTATTATATATATTTGTATGAAACTGATAGCAAAAGGCCCTACCATTTCATTATCAAAGTCTGCATCGTCATACTTACTCGATGGAGTGAGGAGATCAGTTGAAAATCATTATTTCGTTTATGATTAATAATATCGCCCTTGGATTAGAGTAAAGCTCGTAAAATTTTACGGCTCTCCTGTTTGAGGTTCAGTATTTTTTCATGTGTCTTTCCTAGTTATTGATCACGAAAGTGAGTGGATATTATTCACTAACAAGATTAGGTAACCTCACGAATTCAGTAATCAGAGTTAAGTTTCGTCTGTGTCGCAGGCCTCTCTTAAAACTACTGCTAATGGAGTTCACTGAGTCTTTCCATTTTATAGTGGTTACACCACGTGATTTTGTCTTCGACCACCTGAACAGTACCACTGGACATAGCACTAAAATAGCTTTCATCTGAATGTTCACCACCTTTTACAGCCTAATAAACAGCATCACATGAAAATGCAGCTCAGAAGCTTTCATTTAAATGGATTTCATCCGGGATAAACTCAAAGGTTAGAACCGCCTTTCACGGTACAATACACAGCAACACAGGAAAGTACTGCTCAGAAGCTTTCATTTGAATGGTCACACTTTAGGATTTCATTTACAGATTCAAAAGTTAGAACTTTCTTGTACAGCATGATAAACAGCATCCTAGTTGAAAGCTACTACTGAGTAGTTTTTTCCTAAATGGTGTGAAAGGGCCAACTAACACAATTTATCTAAATCAACTCTTTATCTTTATCGTAGACAAAAAACACCGTCGTAGTCCTTTCAGTAGATTCATATCTGTGATAGCGTTCAAGCAAAAATCGCTGAGCAGATTGAACGAGAGATTGTGGAGATTTAGCATCTCGTGTGTAAGCGAAACTCGTCATCGCACAATTTATTTTTTAAACTTTGACTTCACATTTTTTTATTAAATTTGACCTCCCATGCTAACAGAACAGTCTACAAACTATTTGATCTAAGTTCTGACTTCAAGTTAATTTATACAGAAATTTTGAATAACTTTAACTATAATTATGTTGTTTTCGTGTTCTCGCCCTGCATCCGTCCACCTGCTATTTGTGTTTTCGTCGGTGCTTTTTCGTGAAGTTTCAGCTCAAATGAATAAGAAGGATGTTATTTTACTTAATTTTAATCGAAAAGCACATCTCGCTTGCAGAAAGCCGATTGGTATTCGAAGTTCTGTATTTCGATGCATTTTCAGTGTTGTCTAACTCTTATTTTACAGAACACTCGTAAACTTCTGAGATTGTTTTACCCGTCATCTGTGAGATTTCGCACTTCGGTTCTATATTTACAGTGAAACGAAACAGCGAAGCAATATCATGATCGCAACTGAAACCTGCTTCATTATAAACTACATTAGCCGGTATTAACATCACGCTGCTCATAGTGTGAGCAAAATAATAAATAAATCACGGATTGCACTTGCTGGGTAGCTTTGACCTTGCTGCAAGGTCCTGTTCTTTGTAAAATGCTACGCTTCCGTTAATTCACAGAAAAGACGGAACGATATAACAAAATTTAAGCTCTATTTTAAGTCATTATTAGTTAAAAAGATGCCTATAGCAAATTATAGCATTGAAGGGCCACACACGAGACCCCCTGTCACGCAGCAACTAATGTTCAATCTTCTTCGAGAAAAATGGTGTTTCGTTTTAAGTTTACTCTATACTCATTTCGGTACTGAAGCAGCTGACACGAATAGAGCCAAAAGTTCCTGTATTAAACTAGAAAAATGAGCGCTTGATTGGTTGCATTCGCTCATCACTCCATCGGTACCCAATTCAGCCACTTTAGTAGCTCCCAGAACGAAATCTTCCCATTTTTGTGCTGGTCGAGGTATTCAAAGAACTTCTGTGCATCAACGTCGTGGTACCCAAGAGAAACGAGTAAATGTTTCAGTTCTTCCTGGTTCAAGCCATTGCTGTTATCTTTGTCGTACGTTTTGAATAATTCCACTGCTTTGCAAAGAGTCTTGAATTGTATTTGATCGTTGATCATCGTAAAACGTTCCCCACTTCGCAGCCAGGCGAGAAATTCCTCGAATGATATGTTCTGGTCGCCGTCTTTGTCCAGCAGCATGGAGTAAACATTGGCTTGTTCTTTCTTGAAGCCTAAATCTTTCTGCAGAAGTTCATTCAATTCTTGCGCGTCTAGCGTACCGGTTCCGCTTTTATCGTACTTGTCGAAAAGGCTTCGAATAACCACTTGGGGGGTGTTGTTGTCGAAGAAACTTGTTCCAGCTTGCATCGTGAGAGTGACTTATTCGCTGAAATGAGGAAAACGTAAATGTAAACGAATTGATGGGTTGTTTGTTCGCTTGTCTTTTATAACGCTTAAATCGAAAGCAGATGGTTTATATTAATGGCTTTCTAGTAAAGTAGCAGTAATAGGCTGCCTATTGACGTCAAGACACGCTCGATCGCCGTCCCTTTGAGTCTGGATCGCAACAATCCAGGCGTCTATATATCCATAACTTTGGTTTCCAAATTCGCTTTTCATATTTCTTTACTACGTGGGTGATAAAAAGAAGGAAGTTTCTGCCATTGAGTGTTTGTTTATTTTACACCTGTTGTACAAATAGCGGGAGAGAAAACGTCGTCATGAATTTGCGAAAACGAAGTTTGATGCGCAAATTACCTTGTATTGTTTACGTCAAAATATGCCATTTTTCTCCGTGTCAATGGTATTTTCCGTTTAAGTGAATCTTGAGAAAAGAAAGGCGGTGTTTTTAGTCAACAAGCACTTGGGACTGACAAAAGAACAAACGCAAAACAAACCGGTAAATTTCCGAAATTTTTAAGATCGTTCTAGCCTGTCTCAGCCTTCAGATTAGAGGGACGTGCCAAAATTTACGGGGAAGGACAAGGATGAGCCATGACTAAGCAAATAATTTGACTAATTCGTTTTCTCTTGGCCACTTTGTCCTGTATGCAGCATGCATTGTCTCCGAAGAGCTAAAATAGTGATTACAGTTGGTCAACTCCCAACAACTCGAACCTCATGCTAACTCGAACCAAAGTCGATTTCCCCTGGTTTTCCTTCTTACAGTTACTGTAATTTTACCCTCGATAACTCGAACCTTCCGCTAACTCGAAGTAATTTTTGTTTCCCTTTAGTTCATTTCTATACAATTTTACCCCCAACAACTCGAACCATGTTTTAAGCGCATGACAACTCGGGGAAAAAACCGTGTACTGAAGTCCGAAACATTGAATTTATTTCAAAACAACCGAGTAAATTCTTTGTCTTTACTTTTTTGTCACTCCAGTTCAAATTCAGTGTCCATTCCCGTGTACTTTGTTGCTCAATTGCCTTTCCCCCCATCCATTTGCTTATTTCCTTACTTCCGGTTATTTTCTTCAAACTCGCGATAACTCGAACACCAGATAACTCGAACTTTTCTCGATTTCCCTTGAAGGTTCGAGTTATCGGGAGTCGACTGTATTTTATGGTGGCCCACAACTGTCACTGTCTTTTGTTTTTGCCGTGAGGTTTTTGTTTTTTCCGTGAGGTTTTCGGTTTTGCCGTGAGGTATTTTGTTTTTACCGTGAGGTTTTTGGTTTTGCCGTGAGGTTTTTGGTTTTGCCGTGAGGTTTTTGTTTTTTCCGTGAGGTTTTTGGTTTTGCAGTGAGGTATTTTGTTTTTGCCGTGAGGTTTTTGGTTTTGCCGTGACAGTTGTGGGCCACCGTAATATTTAAATGCACTGTTTTTATAATAAGGGTCGTTTCGAAGTTTTGATGAGGCCGCACATGTTTTTTAACCCGTTAAGTCCCAATATCCACGTACAAATTCTCCAAACCGATCTCTATATATTTCCTTAAAGAATGAGTTGAGAGAATTTAATAAAATATCATGGCATTTTCACTTTGGTGATCATTTAATTAACTCTCATTACCTCGTCTCTTGACAATCTATGGATTCTATGGATATTGTTAGGAGAAAATTGGTTTTTGTCACTATTGGCAAGTAAAGGGTTTACTTTAAAGGAACTGTGTCACGAAATTCAGCCAAATTAGGAAATTACAAAATGCCCGTTAAATTAAGAGAAACCAGCTTCTGGAGAAACATAAAAGTAAACGCTTAAAACTTAAAACTTAAATATACCACTAAATATACCAATATATGGGCAAAACTGAAGAAGATTGAAACGGATTGAAATTAGGGTTTTTGAAAACTGTTCAGCCTAACAGTTCTCGCCTTGCAACTTCAAAAATAATGCTCAGGAGACATATTTGTTTGTCTCGGATCTCTGATTTTGTAATTTACATGTAATTTCTTTGGTTACTTTAAGTTCCATAGCGATTGAGGGCGAGTAATTGGCAAAATTAAACAAAATGAACTGGACTGCCGTGACACAGCCCCTTTAAAGGGGCTGCCTTGTCACGGCGTCTTGTTCATAATGTTAACCCTTTAAGCCCTAAGTGTGATCAGCATCAATTTTCTCCTTGTAACATCTTTGCTCCATAAAACATGATGGTAACAAGAAGTAAGGGATTGATCAAAAAAGGTGAAGTTAATTGATACTCTAACAACGTCTCCCCACTTCTTCTATAGGAATGTATAGAGACAACAAATGAGAATTTAAATTTTGACATCAGGGTTTTATAGGGTTAATAATGCCAATTTACTTCCCAAGCATTATATCGAACCAGGAGGAACCTTACAAACAACAAAATGAACTTTAGACCACTGTTAGGTTAACGAGTCTTTACAGAAAAACCCACAAGTTCAATCCGTTGTAGTCCTCTTGAAATTTGCCCATCCATGCCTTCTTTTATATTTGCTCTGTTATTTATAACACTGTTTTATAGGCCTTTTTTAAATTTATATTTGGAGCGATTATTTCATATGTTTCATTTAATTTGGTGACAGTTCCTACTGTTAGAAAATTAATAAAATTTGTGATGCAGCTCCTTTAAGCGTTTTCGAGCTGTATGGTCTGCGTGGCGGATATTTTAAGCCTTCTCAGAATTGGTAGATATACTACAAGTCTTTTCTGACCATGGTTTTCATTGGCCCAAGTGAGCAAATGTAACCCAATTAGCCTTCTCTTTTTTAGCTGTCAATTCATCTCGTAATGACTATGTTTATCGATCGTCACCTTTTTGTTTATGTAATCATGTAGGTGTTTTCTAGTTCTAGAGTTGTGTAATTTCTATCTTTCTTTCTGTTCACACAGTTTGTGATCCAAACCTGTCCTTATAATACAAACATCCCTTCGACAACATCATAAATCGTGAGATTTTATGAAGTCACTACGTCTCTGGTGCAGTAGTACGCAGAAAAGCGGGCAATCTCGAACACAATAGCTCCACGCACTCGTCGTTAAAACGCAGAGGGGCAAGAGAGGATCTATCGACCGTTTTTTCTAAACCCGTAGGCGAGTATGAAACACATACTCTGTTACTACTCTATCCGTAGTGTGAAAACCGTCAGTCGATGTTACTTAATCGACCGTTTGGCTCCGTCATAGAAATCGCGCCGCCACAACCGTTCTTCAGTGTGAATCATAGATGCCCTATCCAGTGTAGTGTAAACATAGGGCGCTTTCCATTTAGGAAAAAACCCCGGAAATTTCGGTGGTAGCAAAAGTGGAATTTCCGATTGGTAAAAAGTTGTTCCATTTGGTCGTAAACCCCGTTACGTGGCGGTGCCCGACCTGGAACTGGTACAAACTACGAGAAACGTAAACGGAACACGACATTCCGTTCGGAAATTCCAACCGGGAAAACGGGACCACCTTTTTAGATTTTGCACTTTTTCTGGGAATTTTCCAGTGGGACGAACCAACGAAACGTGTTCCATTTACCGCCGAACCGGAAATTTCGGAAATTTTGACTAAATGGCAAGCGCCCATAGACTAAGACGATGTAAGAGTGCCAAATTTGGAGATTTTACCCAGAAGTCCTTAGTCTTAGAACCCGGCTTCTTCCCATAATGCCTTGTGTATTACTCATTAAAGTTTCCGCCCTTCTAGTTCGCACGTGTCATATTGCATAATCTCTAGAAAGAACCGCAAACTACCGTTTTCTCATTGCGGTTTATTTATCCCACCTTTGATTGTTTTTCTCTCCCGTGGCTACAGCATTCCAGAGAAATTAATTCTGGTTTGTTTTCGTAGTTCGACATTATTATAAATGGTCATTGATAAAGAGTGGAGAGATGACACATGTTGACGTAAAATTAACTATACAGTCCTTCAAAGACTGAAGTGGACCGTAACATTAAATTAATTACGAAATAATTAGTCACATGAAAAATCGTAAACGTCAATTTATTTTGCGTGCGACGAAGCAAAGTTCACTGAAATATATATGTAATAAATATTATATAATACATCAAAATTTTCCCTCTACATCACAGATAAATATAAATAAATATACACCTTTGCCTTACAATTTGAAAACAAAGCGCTTGGTAAAATTTCGGGGTAGAGCGGTATAATATATATCTTTATCTCTTTTCTTTTTGTATATTGTTAAGATTGATGTCGTTATATTTAATCTCTCAGTCATTGCTCGTGAATAACTTCAAGATTTTATATCATATCAGATGTTGTTCAGTTTCTGAGAAAACGACCAAAAAATAGTATGGTCAGCTTGCATCTGTCCTGTAAAGAGAGTTTCTCTTCTACAGTCTCCTGTGTCGTACAGAGAGGAGTTTGTTCATGTAGTCTTCATTAAGCAATTGGAGACCAGTCCAGCCATATCATGAATTCCCAAAAAGAAATTTTGCCATCATTGAGCCTGTCCATAGCTGCGAAAACTTTATCCATGTCTTTTGCTGGATATCCCAGAAATTTCATAAGCGACTCGAACTGCATTCTATCCAAAGTTCCTGTGTTGTCGGTATCGAAATCTTTAAAATGCTCGAAAGCCGTGCAGAGTCGGTCGAATTTGGAACTGTCGTTTAATCGCTGGAATTTTTCCTCGCTTCTCAGCCATTCTTTGAATTCACTGTAAGAGATCCCCTGGTCTCCATCTTTGTCGACGAGAAAGAAGTATATTTGAGCCTGCTCAAAGTCAAGGCCCAATGCTTCTTCAAGAAAAGATTTCATTTCGTTCTCGCCAAGTTTTCCATTTCTTTTTGTGTCGTATTTGTCAAAAAGGCTGTGAATAGCGATTGATGGAACGCTTCTGTTGAAAAAACTCACACCGCTACCTGCCATGTCAAGTTAAATCTGTTAAAATCTCCTCAGTGTGTGTTCTTTGACTTTGTTTTGGGAAATAAACAAAGAAGGGGGACTCGCGTTCCTTTTATACCCTAAATCGTCATCATTTCTTGTGTCACGTTTGCATTTCCTGGGAAAAGGTTAATTAAGGCCGCAATGGAAATTAACATGAAAACTCCGACAAACGTGACCTTGAACTTTAGCCAAATGTTAATGAAATGCGGCCAAAAGTAATTTAAAAGGGGGAAGACCCTTTCAAGGTATTTTAAATCCAACAGGTGCACTTTTAAAAAAATGAAAACGCAAAAAATAAGATAATTCATTTGGAAAGAAGAGTATTTATTGTTCTCCCTAGAAATTATGATTAATACAGCTTAAAAATTATAATGAGTATATTTCGTCGAGTGTTATTGACTGCTAGAGACACTAGTATTTATTGGGATAAATACTTCCGGTTTCTAACGACAACGACGTATTTTGTGTGGCAAACACAACGTCATGTCCTGATGTATTGAAACGTGCCTTGGTGGCGCTTCAAGACCACGTTTCTTTGCCCTTTAAAATTTACCAACAACAGTGGGATATTTGAGCTCAACAAGTGATCTTTGTTTGTTTTATATTGTAATTACGCCATGTAGGAGCGAGGAGAAACGGCTGTATTCGCAGGCAAGGCCGACTTCAATTTTAATATAATTCGAAACAAATAGCCCTGAAAGTTTGCTCCTCGAACAGAAGTCTGTAGGTTTTATAATTTACCAGTATTTGAAATACTTGTTCATTCGAAAGGGTCTTCAAAGGAGGGAATTTTCACCGCCTGTTGCGATATTAATATAAACATGGTGATTAAAATATACGGAAAGATGGATGCTTGCCAAACATGTTCTGCCGTCATAGGGGGCCATCAATTTCATGAAGAGGAATGAAATGACCTTTGACTAAAATCATTGACGCACAACGGCAAGAGTAAGCATAAAAAAATGACAGCTGAAATGCGGAAGATAGAAATTGCCCAAAAGTGCTGAGCGTTTGAGATTATGTCAATATTGTTCTCCAGGCGAGAAACAATACACTACAGTGTTTCTTTGAGTGTTTCTCACAAACGAAACAATACTCTTTTCCTCTATTGATAATTTCGATCCTTTGTTTTGCAAGGAAGTTTGTACCCTGCGGGCAGAGGCCCTTTGATCTTCCTAGATACGTCGGAAACCCTTCCTCTTCCCGATGGCTTTTCTAGGAAGATCGAAGGGCCTCTGCTCGCAGGGTAGGAAGTTTGCCACATCCTCTATCTGGCATTAAACTTAGCCGCTATATATTTAGAATTTTCTTTGTATTTTACAGTTACAGTATTATTGTTATTATTTTCTCCGTCATATAATCCTATGGTGGCTAAATATCTGGCGTTTTTATTGGGGGGCAAGGAGAAAAGAGAAGCAAAAAGGGTCTGACACCTGTCACTTAGGCTGTTCATAGGGGCAATAGACATTACATTGGATTGAATTGGATTGAATTGAGGGATGAATTCATTAATGTTAAGAGAAGAAAACGTTTTGTGGTTTCACTTGTATATAAAGAAGTCTGTTTATAACAGGAGTTTAAAAACCTGAGCGGGCTAGGCCATGAATAAAATATTTAAGAACTTCAAACAGCTTAGAAACAAACCACAAGAAGAATCCAACCATACTCGTCGCGCGCAGGGGTAATGTAATGGACCGCATCCTGTAAGAATTACATCTGTACCCGAAATTTAAATTTAACAAACGCTCAATTTTGCGTGGTAAATATAATCCATGCGAAAGTACTAGCCGGAGTACCCTGGGTGCCAGAGACTTTTCATGCGCGGTTTCCGGTTTCGGCCGAAGACATGTCGGCGTGCGGCCGACACCCGACGAAAGCTCCTCGTCGCACGCGAGTAAAAACCTCGTTACCCAGGGTATAACCGGAGCGGTTTCTTTTCAACAGTCTCCACCAATGTATTGGCCCCCAACCACATTGTGATTCATACATGACGTTGTGTTTCTTCCTATGTTTGCGCTCGCTTACGTATTTGTTTACAAATGGTCGCGACGTCCCGAAAACAAGGACAAGCGTAAATAATACGCCATGCCCCATCTGCTAAGAGGATGAATAGACGCTCCACACCCACAAAGAATTTCCGGAAACAAAGTTCATCTTTGGGGCCTTCAGAGGTGTCATGTACCTGTACAACGCAAGTGTTGTGTACCACGAACGCGCACGTGTTTTGCCTCGTTGAACGGAGGCAGACGGGAGAAAGGAATGAAGATACCCGGGCGGGGGTTACTTTTGTTAATTTTTGCTAGGTATGTGCCGCTGGCCTCTCAGAGCCCCTGCCCCGTTATAGTCTATTCTGTGGCCAATTATAGACCCCATCTTAGTTACTTTTGGGCAAACATGTAATTTTCGCCATCCTAACTTAGGCACTTTCTGTTCATGTATCTACCTTATACTGAATGAAGAACACTTTACTTTTCACATACAGTACAAACATTCTGGTACGTTTGCTAAAGAATTGTCCCAAAAGAATTGCCCCAAAATCAGAAAATGTGCGACCCCGTTCCAGTAACTCTACTGAAAATGCGACCCCATTATAGTCAAACCAGTCGTGAAAATGTGACCCCATCCAGCGGCACATCCCCATTATCCTCTTAGGAGGAAGTACCCCCCTATCATCTTCTTGACTTGTTACATCAGTGTACCAAGTTTCATCTACAATCTATGTTAGGTTCTTTTACTAAGAAATCACCTTAAATTCGTCTAGGTCTTATCTCATCCAGCGCGATTGCAAACCACGTGGTTAGCGGCTTCGATGCTCGCCGCTCGCTTGCTTACGTTTCGCGTACAGTAACTTTGCCGGAGAAAAATAAGGGTCTGCTTGCAGGCTATCTTATAAAACGACACCTCAATAAGAGGACAACTCGGTAAAACGGAAACTTTAAGTTGGCAGTTATGGCCTTTCCGAAGGCCGAAGACTGACATCACTCGTACACTTTGTTCCAGTCCCAACGGTGTCCGTTTAGAGAGGGAATTCTTAGGGGGAGGGAGAGAGGGCACGTATGTCCCCAGGATGAGCTTCACCCAACTGATCACAGCAATAACCGAGAACAAGCCGGAACAAACAGGCAAAGAACTTTGTTTTTGCAGACGTGGCATGACACTGAGCCTACCCCAACCCCCCCCAAAAAAAAAGCAGTGCATAAATTAAGGGCGTAGGCTTGTTTAGAACCTCAATCAAATTACCTTGCGAGCAGAGGGTTCTTTCTGGCATGGCATTTTATTGCTAGGAGCCCATCATTAATTGATGGGCTCCTGTTATAGCTGAAAGACGTCGTGTGGCTTGTCAGAAAGCACGTGACTAACTTAATCGTGACACGGACGACTTCGTATTAACACGTTGAAGTGCTTAAGACATGCCAGAAAGAATAACCTTTCCTCAAAGGGTGCAATGATATTATTTTATTGTTCGGAGAACTCGGAATTTTTTTCCACTGAGTCGCTCGCTCCTTTCGAGGAGATGGCTGAATTTCGGGCTGAAATATAACCTGATAATAATCTTGCATTTTTGGCTTTAATTTTGTGGGTAAAAAACACGGAAAGATATAGTAACGTTGAAGCACGCACTGTGAACCAACTCAGTTCGGAGAATTCTAAATTTGACAGATTTAATGCAGGGAGGCACGTCTTAGCAATGCTGTGTGATTGAACTCAAGCGATTTGTAATTGCAAATTACAATTTACGAAATAAAATCTATTTATATCTTTTTTTGCCAAGATCACCCCGTGCGTGATTCTATTTTAAGATTAAATCATCAAGTAACCCGGCTAAGGGTATATAATAGACCAAGAATTCACATTTGCCACAATTATACCCAAAGCCGATATACGATAGCATTTCGATATACTTTGAAGAGACCGATATCCAAAAACATGCAAACAGGAGTCAGCTTTTTCGACAAGAAAGCTCCGAAAGTCGCCATTCGTAGTCTCTTTGACAAGTACGATGCGAACAGCAATGGGAAGCTTGAAGAACAGGAAATGCAGTTCCTTCTGGAGGGAGACCTAGGCTTCAGTCAGGAACAATCCTGGGCCTATTTTCTACTGTTGGACAAAAATGGGGATCATAATATCTCCTTTGAAGAATTCCAAGACTGGCTTCGCAGCGGGGAACGCTTCGAAATTTTGAACGACAAAGGCAAGTATCACTCCCTCTCGGAAGCACTTAATTACTTCAAAAGTTTTGACACAGACAACAGCGACACCCTTGACCGAGTCCAGTTCGAAAAGATGATGAAGTTCTTTGGCTATGAAAGTATAAACATGGAGAAGGCGTTTGCGGAGATCGATAAAGACGGAAATGGAGCAGTTTCTTTTTGGGAGTTCATGGTTTGGTTAAAATGGGTACCAGTTCTCAACTGACTAGCTGGGACTGGCAGAACTGAACCTTTTGCCTACTTTTATGCAGCAAATTTGATATGTCCTCCTTGAAATTTTAGTATGTGAAGTACCACTGATGTACGTTATTAAAATAAAATGCATCTCAACGCTCTAGGGCTCAAGAGTCCACCTTGACGATACAGGACGTGACGCAAAAGGAACATCAAATTCGACTTTAATTTTTGTACCTTAGAAACAAAAAGGATGTATTATTTATGGCAGGTATCCAAGTATTGCAATTTGTTGCGTGCTTATATTTATATTTATTAAATAAAAATATAGAAACATGTAATTTACAGTTATAATCAAAGCTATAAAAAAGAATTCTCAAATCTGATTGGCTATCAACTGCTCTGATATCATTTCAGCCTTAATAGGACAGTACGCGTCACGACTAACTCATTGAACAGTACGCGCCATCACGCGAGCGCTTAAATGTAAATGAAAACTATTGGAAATTCTTGTGTTTTGATTAAAAAAGAGCTTTATATGTCACAAATTTTGTTAAAGGTACGATTAATTGCATGGTAACAGAACTTCCTGTCGTCCAGTTTGGTCTGCTATTACCTATACTAATCATACTCGTGATTACTGAAACAAATCGGACTCCCTCTACTTGATCGTCCCACTTTGTTTTAAAAAAAAAATCACTCGTATGATTACAGACCGAAGGAAACTCCACTCAGACCTGTTACTATTACAAACACTCGTCCCAATACGGATGTTTCACTTTATTTAAATGTATTTAGACTTAATTAGCTTTCGCCTTTTTTCGCGGTATTGTTTCTTAGAAGAATATGAGTTTGCTACTAAGATTTCCGGACCCGATTCCTGAAAAGCCGATTAGCGCTAATCCAGGATTAAAATTTTTGTTCAGTTGTTGTATTTTATCTTCCTTTGTATTTAGTAACAATTTCTGTTTCCATCCTGTATCTTGGAGTGAGGGCTCAACAGTATTTTGTAATCTCGAATTGCATGTTCTTAGGCAAGAAAACCGTGATTAAACTTTAGCTTAATCCTGGGTTAAACTTAACCATCTTTCGAGAAACCGGGAAGTTGATTGTGTGTTTACCGGCATCATGAGCTGAAAACCGACATGACGTCACTCATCATGACTCATGCATACAGAACGTGCTTCTCATCCGCGTAAATTACAAGAATGAGTTTTTCCGTATAAATTATTCTTGTAAAATAGCCCCTCTTTTCAGTCGTAAATAATAAAAACACACTATGAAAAATGTAAAATCAGACAAAATGCCCAATATTGACACGACCGTCACGTCAATAAAAATGCGAAATTAAATTAATATAAAATATTAAAAACGTTAACTTCAAAGAATAGAGTGTAGTAGCAATAGTGGCAAAAATAATTAGTCATAAAAAATTCCCGGACATTAAATTTCCTATTTTCAATCAAACGGACTGAGGCGGAGTGACGGCCAGGAAAGACGAACCAAAGTTGTTTTAACCACAGTCAACCCACCCTTTTTAAACAATTTGAGTTTGAAAACAAAGTCGATGTTGTTTTTGTTTGATTGTTTATTTGTTTATCATCGGTCAATTAATTTTGATAAATATTCGTGACTTTGTGCTTTTCCTACACAATACTCCCAGCCGGGAGATCTTGAGACATGCACAGCCACTGGAAGTAAACGTCGTACTCGCCCTTCTTTTTAAGGTGATCAGTACACGAGACGATTCGCAACGACGATTCAGCATTGCAACATTGTTGCGACATTGTTTCGAATGGTTCCAACATTCTTCTAACATTGCAGTGCTGTGTTGTGCGAAAAATCATCGTTGCGAATCGTCCCGCGTGACAGCACCTTTAGTCAGTATGCGGACAGTGACGGTGAGGTGAAAGCGAAGGGAACGCAGACTGCAATGGCAAAGCCTTCTGACCATCGATTTATATAAAGATAGAGTAAGGTCAGTTTGTTGTGTGTGACCCCTTTATCCTTTCAAGGCTTGGTATACATTCAGGGCTGTCAACCCCCGAAGTATTCAAATATTGAGAATTGATAGGGAAGGGATTGTAGATGACGTCATAACGCACGGCACATGACGTCAGTTGTGCGTAAAATACTCTCCCATCCTCATGAATTTGCGATGACACAAAACGCGCGAAAAAGATGTTTTTGTCTTGTAACGAATGACCTGATTGGTTTTCTTCCCACCAATCACATTTTTATAATGACATACCGGAGCCGTTTATGAGGAAACGTTTAATTTTCTGTGAACATAAAAATAGCTCAAACAACGCAAAATAGTTGAAATTTGATAGTCAGAAAGTCGAGTCTAGTGAAGAAATGGCAAACTTCGGCGAATATCGGGGAGCCGTTTCAAACTCTAATCTGGAGACCTGGAGATACGGTCCAAAATCTGGAGTCTCCCGGATTATCCGGGAGAGTTGCCAGCACTACGTGTCAACTGCTTAGCAGTATGGTCTTCTTCAGGTTATCCTTTGACGTCAGGTGAATACGCAGTGGTCTGGATTGGATTCGTAAAACTTGGACCATAAGCGCACCTAAACAGAAATACACCTCCATTACACTATTTGATTGACCCTTAGTATAAAAAGTAAAAATAATATTGTTATTTACCCCTTCATTGATTTCATGGCTGACAAATGCCTCAATCGCTTTTCTCTCGCGACCAAAACCCCCTTTCCCTTCGCCTTTCAAACGCCTGCCAAGCAGGCTAAGGCGCGTCTTATAAGTAATGCAGTGATTGAACAAGCAATTTATAAATTCCCGTCTCGCTTTTGTTTATTAAATAAATCGATAAGAACTTAAAATTCTCATATTTAAACTGTAAGGAGTACATATAAATTTGCTGTATACAAAATGTTTAGTTCTGCCAGTCCCAGCTGGTCAGTTGAGAACTGGTACCCATTTCAACCATACCATGAACTCCCAAAAAGACACTGCTCCGTTCTCGTCTTTGTCCATCTCCGCAAACGCCTTCTCCATGTCTATAGTCTCATAGCCAAAGAACTTCATCATCTTTTCAAACTGGGCTCGGTCAAGGGTGTCGCTGTGGTCAGAGTCAAAACTCTTGAAGTAACTGAGTGCTTTCGAGAGGTAATGATACTTGGCTTTGTCGTTCAAAATTTCGAAGCGTTCCCCGCTGCGAAGCCAGTCTTGGAATTCTTCAAAGGAGATATTGTGATCCCCATTTTTGTCCAACAGTAGAAAATAGGCCCAGGATTGTTCCTGATTGAGGCCTAGTTCTCCCTCCAGAAGGAACTGAATTTCTTGTTCTTCAAGCCTCCCATTGCTGTTCGCATCGTATTTGTCAAAAAGACTGCGTATGGCGGCTGTCGGAGCTTTTTTGTCAAAATAACTGAATCCTGCTTGCATGCCTCTGAATATTTCTTCAAAGTGTATCAGTATCGCCTTTGGGTTATGATTGTGGCAAATTGAATCCTTGATGATCATATATATGCCCTTGCGACACTTTGAAATTTAACCTTAAAATAAAACCACACGTGAAGTATCTTGGCAAAAAAGATATACGCAAATTCTAATTTTTACCCCATCAAATTTGACTCTAATTTCTGTACCTTGGAGACAAGAAGGACCTTTAAAATATGCCAAGAGTGTTGCAGTTTGCTGCCTGCTGGGTAGAAACAAATAATTTACATGCAAAACACTCGTATTAATATGTTGTTTCACCTCATTAAACAGTATTTAAGCTTATGTTTTTTTCTTTATTTACTCGGTATTTTTTCTTAGAAGAACATGATTTTACTACTTGAGTTCCGGTTTAGTAGTTGTGTATTCAGTTCAAGAAACTCGTGTCGAAACCGTCTTTACGTCAGCAGTGATGCAGAGCGTGCGAGATGTCTACACGTAGGCAACTCAGATCAGTGTGTATTATAAGTATGAGTTTTTCCGTATTAAATTTTTCTCATTTTCTTTTAAAAAAACGCTTCTCTTTTCAGTCGTAAGTAACAAAAACACACTGTAAAAAAGTAAAACCAAAGACAAAAAAAACGTTGACGCGACTCACGTCGACGCAAATTGCGAAATTACTGAATATTTAAAACTTAAACTTCAATGAAGTAGATTGGTGCAGCAATAGTACCAAAAATAATTCGTTTTAATAAACAGATTTCAGCACGTAAAGTTTTCTGTTTTCGATCAAACGGGTTAATCTGATGGAATGTTTTAGACCAACACCAAAGAGAAAGCTGTTTTCCTTGCACAGTCAATCCACCCCCTTTAAAAACAATTTGAAATTTGAAAGCAAAGTCGATGTAAGTTTTGTTTGTTTGTTTGTTTCTCTTCGGTCACTGTTCGGTCAATATCCCGACATCGGAATGCTAACTGAAAATAGCAGCTGAAATAGGGGCAAATGTGCTGAACGGCCGGTGGGACGGTGGAAAGACTTTGAACGTGACTTTGTGTTACTTCAGATTACGTCACAAATAATTTAATGACAGCAGGCATGAAAAAAGCAGTTCCGTCACGCTGATATGGAATGACGGTATGCGCTATTTTTAGAAACATTGCTAATAAAAAGGATTTGCAATTCACATTTTACAAAACCTTTATAAAGCGTGAAAGAGCAAAGTTTCATAAAAGAACGAAGACAACCGAAGTTTCAGTTTAAAAGACGAAATTATTATATCGGTGGAAATGCAGGCAGGCCATTCTTACTTCTCCCGCGATGCTCCAGAAATCGCTATTCACAGCCTTTTCGACAAATACGACCAGGAAAAAAATGGCAAACTCGACAAAGCGGAGCTAAAGGAATTATTAGAAGGCGATTTGGGTTTAAGCCCTGAACAATCTTGTATCTACATGCTGATCTTAGACCACGCTGGCGAACACAACGTAACTTACGAGGAATTTTTCAACTGGCTGCGAAGTGGCGAACGCTTTGAAAACATCAACGACAAGTCGAAGTTCGGAAAATTGTGCAAAGCAGTGGAAATATTTAAAACTTATGACAAGGACGACACGGATACACTGGACAGAAAACAGTTTGAAAGTCTCGTAAAATCTCTTGGATATCGAAAGGTGAATTCAAAGAAACTCTTCAAGGAATTAGACGTGGATCACAATGGGAAACTTTCCTTTTATGAATTTATGAAATGGCTTAATTGGGTTCCAATTGAAGACTTCTAGAAACTCACATAAATCGTTTATGATCATAAGAAATTTAATTTATCACCTGAGTACCTGTTAATTTTATTCTTTCATAGGGGATTTGTTTAAAATATTGTAGGAAAATGTGTATGAAATAGCTCGTATTTGTTCATATCTTTGTATAATTATGATTGCAAGTTTCTGTAAATCTATCGAGGGCTGCATATAAATTATTGTAATAGATGTTAACAATTGTATAGATAGTAATTTTTTTAAAAAATTTTTTGGATTCACATTCTCAAAGGCTGTATACTTGCAATTGAATAAATATTTGAAGCACATTTCTTTATAACCCTCTCGCGAATATTTGTTTTAAGTTTTTCTCGAATGAAAATTACGCCAAACCAAAAAATCAGGCGAACGTGAGCTTTAACTAAATGAACTCTTGCTGTTATGGTAACATATAGCCTTAATGACCACTTGAAATAAATACTCTGACGTCTTTCCCTTTAAAATTTCATAATCCGTATGGAAGTGCGTGATCTTTTAAGCTTTGCCAATACAAGCTGGTGTAGATGATTTCGCAGAAAATGTACTGATAACAAATGTATATAATCACCGGAAGACACTTCGTGAGTTTTGCGGCTTTTTAGCAGCTGGGGCCCGTTTCTCGAAAGTCCCGATAATTAACCGGCTAGTAAAGCTGTAGATGTTTACATGTAAAAAAAAGTTTCAATAGTTTTGCATCTAACATGATAAAACTACCAGTTAGGGAAACAAAATGGACTACGGTAAAATTTCGAAAATAGGCCTCTCCAAATATAAGCCACCCAAACCGGTAATGCAAAAAAACCCTCCGTTAAATCGCCCCTCCAAATATAAGCCCCCCGGGGGCTTGTACTGTAAAACAAAGCAAAAACGGTAAATTTACTTCCAACTATAAGGCTAGCCCAATCGATTTCGAAACACAAATTTCCCTCCGTAGAAAAGACCCCTCAAAAAGGGCTTTTGAAAAATATAAGTCCCGGCCGGGGGCTTATAGCCTGCGTGGCAGGCGTTCGAAAGGGAAGGGGAAGGGAATTAGGGCACGAGACGCGCGCCCGAATTCCCCCTTTCCCTTCCCCCTTTAACGCCTGCCACGCAGGCTACGGGGCTTATTTTCGGCATTTTACGGTATGTTGAATTGCTAGCCAGGCCTACCCGCGCTCTTACTATTTTTATTTCCATTTGAATATTTGATTTCGGCGCCCGAAAAGTTATCGGGACTTTGGAGAAAGGGGCCCCTGCCCCTTTTTTACAAATTTTGCGTCACAATGGAAGGACAGTTGCAGTTCTAGGAAACTTTTATTAAAAAGGGGGTCATATCCGCAATATCTCTGGAGCACTTTTTATTTAGAACTTCAAATAGATGAAAACGAAGTAGTTAAATCGGAGTACCACGCGGAAGTGTTTCCATATCCAGGAAATGTTTGTATAATCCTAAAGTGTCTTAATTAATTCTGAGAAATGCCTTCAAAAAATTCAAATTATTCATCACTCATGAGTCACTGTAGACGTGTGACCATGGAGACCGTAAAAAGACTGGAACGTGGGCTCAACTATAATTATAACAGCTATTTCAGGAGGTTCCATTTCAGGAAGTGGTTGACTGTTCTCAGAAGTGTACGTCCAATTCTAGGAAATGTTAATTCTGTCGTTGTTGTGAATCAGCAATTCCACCAATTTTTCGTACTTTTAAAACTGAACAAGTACTCCAATGGCAACTGTAGAAGGTAAAGGTGAATCGCCAGATTTTTCGCAACCATGGAAATTTAGCGATGTCGTCCTGGTGGTTGCAGCGAAGAAACTTCATGTTCACCGAGCTGTGCTTGCGTTGTGCTCTCCCGTTTCCGAGAAGATGTTTACATCCGAATTTCAAGAAAAAGGCAAGAACGAGATTTCTCTTCCAGGTAAAAAAGCAAATGAACTGATCCAGTTGCTTCAGATCATTTACCCTTCTGTATCAGAGAAGCCAACCGATCAAATAAAAGAGGAGAATTGTCGCTTTTTGTTACAGCTTGCGGATGAGTACCAAATGGACGCTATTGTTCGGAGATGCGAAGATTACATTGTCACTACGTTGAAGAGAACGAGAAAAGGAATAATTGAAGAGCTGATATTTGCTCAGACATACAACTTACAGAAGCTGAAGCGGACGAGCCTTGAACTGGCTAAAGATCTTAGCCTTCAAGAACTCAAACGTAACAAATTATACGGCAAAATCAATGCAGAGAACCTGCAAGGAATTTTGGAAGAAATAATAATCCGGCTTGAGAAAGAAGTGAGCTCATTGCAATTGAACAACTTGAGTGTTAGCCAGGGTAATTGGTTGATCGAAAGTCCGTAAAAACCACGAGAAAATAAACAAAACATCAACAATTTAATTTCATCTTACTTGCTCCAAAAATGTGATGAGCTGGCAGAAACGCAAAAACCCTCGTGCTCGCTAGAACAAAACTGCGCATGCACTGAAATATGTCACAGGTCAACCACTAAAATATTCTCCAGAACATGGGGCCAGAAGCGTTCTGCACGCGAGTGAAAAGATTGGCAGTAAACTTTAAAAAAAATAATACTTCACTGAAAGTAAGTAAATCTGTACTCTTGAATCGCAAGGTTTTTTCAACAAAACGTTGACAAAGAAATGACCGTAAGAGCTATTGTTTTCAAGTTCCTGGGAGAACTGTATATTTCCGCGAGCAACTAAGGCAAATTATGGGAGTCGATAGTTGAAAGTAAAATTCCTAAATTATATCAAACGAATTGCATATAAATGCAAATAAATAATATTTGTCTTTGTATATGGTACAAATGTTCCTTTTTGTTCTAGCCAGTTTACGGGTACCTCACTCAAAACAATTGCGGCAAGCTAAATGATCTAAACTTAATGAAACATAACCATTGTTAAAAGCCCCTAGTTTGCAAGAGGCAACCAGTTCGTTCTTTGCAAGCAAGCCTGAGAAGTGAAACTTAGGATTGCCGAGAACCGGAATCGTGCTGGTGATCTGAGGGGGTTTCGAGCGCGGGACAATGGGATTGCTAGTCCAACATGCTGACCACCTAGCAACGCAGACACCCCCAACTACCCTTAATGCCGTAAATATTACGTTCTCAAAACAGTTAGCCGATGAGCAGCTCAAATATATCCCAAGTGAGCAGTCAAGTCGTGTAATAAAGTAAAAGCGCACGTTTTATGGCCTATTTACAAGTGTAAACAACTTCGAACGGCTCTATAAAAATTTGAACAAGCAATAATAATATCTGTTCCAATTTTATCCGTTCGTTACCAAAAAGGATCCACAAGCGCCCATGCTCCGCTTACAGAATAGAAGGCTTGAAAATCAAATTTAGTATCACCAACAAAACAAGCAGTTATCGCCTGTCCCAAAAATATGTCTATATTGCTGGCTAGACTCTTAAGACGATGAACCGGCGAATGAGTAGACGCCTTTTTTCCTCCAATGTCCCCCCCACCCCAACTCCAACCGAGGGCTCTCTTAAAGAGCCCTAACTCTTTTCACCTTTTGTTTGCAAATTATGTTCCAGAATCAAAACGAACACTACGTGTTCTCTATCTCCACCAAGTCTATTAACTTTAAAAAAGCAAGAAAGACGGCAGGGCCGAGTTGTTCAAAGCTGGGTTAAGATAACCCAGGGTTAGTGAGAGATTTCAATTCAGATTTGAAAGCTTAAAAAGCATTTCAGTTTCAGTTCTTTTTGTCTACAAGTTGATGACTGGAAGCTCTAAAAATCGCAGAGATAATTATCCGAGAAAATGCTTTTGAAACCAAGAAAAAGAAACCGGATTAAGCGCTAATCGGCTTTCGAACAACTGTGCCCAGGGCGCTACAATTTATTTCGTCGACACATTGTAAGAAATTCTACGTGGAACAATGGTATTTCATTCTGACTTTACATGGAGAAGTTGATCCTTTCTTACTCCACAGTGCATTATAGAAATAATAAAAGATACAAACAACGAACACAGCAAAGTTTCCTGATGTTTCGTACACTAACTTTGGGGAGAATACACTCCAGACGAGCAGCAGGCGATGCCGCTGACAGAATTCCAATGTAAGAGTGATGACGTAACGCGCTTGGTAAAGAGATTCTGCAACCTATAGAAGGTAATGGACCAATGAAAAGTTCCAGGCTAAAAGATCTATCAAACGAACTAGGAGGAGTCACTATCCATTACATGCAACACAAGTGCTTCAAAGTGGACTTCTCGAATTTAAGAGATCAGTACAAAGTTACGTCAGTCTTCTAAAATCTATACCCAGTTCCACTATACCCAGTGAAAGGAAACAAGTTCAGTGCTCAGAGCTAGAGGATATGGTGCCTTGAGTACCCACAGCTTTACAGAGATCATAAAATAGATCCAAGCGGGTTAGAGAGGACCCTGGGAACGAGGCTAGCCATATCACGTGTCCCCAAGGCCTCGAGGATCCTACGTTCCGCGTCAAATTCGTTTTCGGTCCTTTGCATTTTTAATATCAATTTAATCCCAGTTATAATTTGTTGAAATACTTCCGGGAAACACAACATGAACTTAGTCGTTTCATGAATTCACGCATTGCTTCCCTGGCTCCTTCGCGAAAGGGAAGGGAAAGAAAAATTCCGCAAGCTTTTCAACAATTATGACCGGGACTGCAGCCCGAAACCAAGAAGATGTTAGATCTTGTCATGAGTGATTTGTTTTTAATTTACTTCCATGCAGGAGGTAATAACGGAGAAATTTTGATTTCCTGGAATTGTGTGTAAATCTGAGAAATGTTTACAATACTGGGATGTATTTTTAATTCTGGGAAACGCTCTTTTTAATGCTGAATTAATCATGAGCTACTGTATAGTAACCGTCTGGTGGAAACTATAATCATCAATGTTAATCATCCTCCTTCAATGTTGTGAAATTAAGTCTGTCAAACGTTTTTAGCATTGGGTTAACTTTTAATCCACCAATGGCAGATAAAGAAAGTAACTGTGAACCTCAAGATTTTACACAGCCATGGAAATTTAGCGATGTCATTCTCGTGGTCGAAGGTGAAAAACTCCATGTTCACCGAGCTGTGCTTGCCTTGTGCTCCCCCGTTTTCGAGACGATGTTTACGTCCGAATTTCAGGAAAAAGAGAAGAAAGAAATTTCCCTTCCCGGCAAAAAGGCTAACGAAGTGAAGGAGTTGCTTCAGGTTATTTACCCTACTGTAGAAAGGAAGCCACCCGATGAAATAAAAGACGAAAATTGTCACTACCTCTTAAGCCTCGCACATGAATATCAAATGGCAGCCATTACTCAGAGATGTGAAGACTTCATTGTCAAAATAATGAAGGAATCGTTTTCAGTGAAGAAGGATCCGGATATCATTGCAGAGCTGGTATTTGCACAGACGTACAACTTAAAGAAGCTAAAGCAGGCAAGCATTGAACTGGCTCAAAGTCTTGCTCTTCCAGAGTTGAAAAAGCAAAAAGGTTACGATGAAATCCGTTCAGAGAATCTTCAGGAAATTATGGAAAGAATGATAACACGGCTACAGAGTCAATTGACTGACACTCAGACTAAATTAAGTGAAGCTAAGCGGTCTCTATCTTATTTCCAACTGCGATAAAAGACCTCATCAGATTACTGGTTGGACTGGAGGAAAATATTGCACAGGGGCACACAGCGTCAATTTTTGGAAAATATTTGTTCTGTAGACGATTTGAGATCTAGAATTTTCGGAACATTTTTGTGTAAAATTTCTTGCTTGCCTGCCTCTCCAAGGATTTTCGAACATCTAAAAAATTGGTATAATTGGCCATTTTTAACGGATTTTTACCCTAAAAAGATCATCTAAGTAGTCTAGTGTGTTGAAAATTAAGCCTCATTGGTGGATTCCCTTTGGATTCCCTCGCAAAAAGTGGATTTCCTTCATTACATAATATGCAGGATTCCCTCCTTACGTAGTAAGTGTCTTCCTCCATATCTAATTATGTGGATAGTCGTTTCTTTTCTTTTGAAAGAACACAATAGGAACAATAGGCTTGCCTAGACTTGTCCGGTAAGTAACTTGAGCCCGGTTTACCGGAATGTCTATTACACCTAGCAACGCGAGAAACGGCTTACTATATCTTATTTAGCGTTTGAAAAAAATCGGATACATCAACAGAACACATACACAAAGTGGTGCTGAAAAGTCTTTATTTCAATTTTGTCTGACAATTACAGATCTAGAACCGTTTTTTCCTGTCTATCTCGAGGACATGAAAAACGATTAAAGTCTTGTCATTTTCACGCACTGTTAGTCAGTTAATTGTGCGACTTCACAAGCCCAAAGTTGAATACAAATTAATTCATCTCTACAGCTAAACCCAAGGGAGCACCTTGACGTAAAATCTAAACAATTTTCTTTACGCAGTTTTCAATGGAATCAAACCACTATGAGATGAAGCCGCGTTTCCAAAGCTTATCATTTTCTTAAAGAATTAGCTAATTGTGTGGATAGCATGCTATTTCACTGTTTTTATGATGCTTAAAACTTCGTTTCAAAATATTTCGAAAACGCTCTCATAGAATTTTTTCAAACTTTGACGTAATTGAGGCAATTATGTCAGGTACAAACTCCCTTAAGCGATTTCTTAAAAAAACCCTTGGTACAGAGAATGACAAAGATAAATAAAAAACGTAATGGCGTCGTTACGTTGCCATGGCGACTCCGATTGCAATAAAATCCAGATCATAAGAAATTTTCATCTTTATATAATACAGTTGTGGTAACCTTTTTCCCATATCTTTACTCATGGCAACGTATTTAATGCTCAAACTTGGGAGGTATCCCCCCCAAAAAATCCAGTCGAGCCACCTTAGCAAGGATCAATTAAAACACGCGACTAATAATTGCTAGCAATAAAACCACAAGAGAGATACCGTTTTAAAAACTTTATTGAAAACCAATAACGAAAAGAGTCAAATACACAGCGATTTGAAAGGGAAAGAACGAAAATTAATCCTTTGACTGACCATTAAAAATCCGTTTTTTGCATTCTATCTCGAGGAGTAATATATAATCCTTCCGTGTCTACACAATTTCCCTATGGACTCTAAGCCAAGAGTTCGACTTTCTTTGTTTCTCGCGCTTTGTCTTGTTCTTTGTAGTCGATCTTTTAGCTTCATTTCTCTGTGATCTGGACAGTTCGTACACCGTTTCTTGTGTCTGTACTAGACTGCGATAGTGTTTTTTTCCGGAATTATCCGCTTCACTTTCGTAAACGACGACCTCAACTGTAGGTTGCAGTTTCGCCTCTTGTAAATACTGTCTTCACTGTATGTGGTCTAACTGATGAACATCCGCGAGATGGTTAGCTAATCTGACAAGGTACTTCGCCCCTCAAGATGAAATCGGACAGTTCTTAGCCTTCAAGAACTCAAACCTAACAAATTATACGGCAAAATCAATGCAGAGAACCTGCAAGGAATTTTAGAAGAAATAATAATCCGGCTTGAGAAAGAAGTGAGCTCATTTAAAGTTCCGAAGCATTCGGCACGCGAGTGGAAAGATTGGTAGTAAACTTTAAAAAAATGATACTTCACTGAAAGTAAGTAAATCTGTACTCTTGAATCGCAAGGTTTTTTCAACAAAACGTTGACAAAGAAATGACCGTAAGAGCTATTGTTTTCAAGTTCCTGGGAGAACTGTATATTTCCGCGAGCAACTAAGGCAAATTATGGGAGTCGATAGTTGAAAGTAAAATTCCTAAATTATATCAAACGAATTGCATAAATGCAAATAAATAATATTTGTCTTTGTATATGGTAGAAATGTTCCTTTTTGTTCTAGCCAGTTTACGGGTACCTCACTCAAAACAATTGCGGCAAGCTAAATGATCTAAACTTAATGAAACATAACCATTGTTAAAAGCCCCTAGCTTGCAAGAGGCAAGCAGTTCGTTCTTTGCAAGCAAGCCTGAGAAGTTAAACTTAGGATTGCCGAGAACCGGAATCGTGCTGGTGATCTGAGGGGGTCTCGAGCGTGGGACAATGGGAAGTGCTAGTCCAACATGCTGACCACCTAGCACGCAGACACCCCCAACTACCCTTAATGCCGTAAATATTACATTCTCAAAACAATTAGCCGATGAGCAGCACAAATATATCCCAAGTGAGCAGTCAAGTCGTGTAATAAAGCAAAAGCGCACGTTTTATGGCCTATTTACAAGTGTAAACAACTTCGAACGGCTCTATAAAAATTTGAACAAGCAGTAATAATATCTGTTCCAATTTTATCCGTTCGTTACCAAAAAGGATCCACATGCGCCCATGCTCCGCTCACAGAATAGAAGGCTTGAAAATCAGATGTGGCATCACCAACAAAACAAGCAGTTATCGCCTGTCCCAAAAATATGTCTATATTGATGGCTAGACACTTGAGACGATGAACCGGGAAATGGGTAGACGCCTTTTTCTACTCCAATGTCCTCCCCCCCCCTCCCCCAACTCCAACCGCGAGCACTCCTTAAAGAGCCCTAACTCTTTTCACCTTTTGTTTGCAAATTATGTTCCAGAATCAAAACGAACGCTACGTGTTCTCTCCGGGGCGCTACAATTTATTTCGTGGACACATTGTAAGAAATTCTACATGGATCAATGGTATTTCATTCTGACTTTACAGGGAGAAGTTGATCCTTTTTTACTCCACAGGGCATTATAGAAATAATAAAGCCTACAAACAACGCACACAGCAAAGTTTCCTGATGTTTAGTACAATAACTTTGGAGAGAATACACTCCAGAGGAACAGCAGGTGATACCGCTGACAGAATTCCAGTGCAAGAGTGATGACGTAACACGCTTGGTAAAGAGATTCTGCAACCTATAGAAAGTAATGGACCAATGAAAAGTTCCAAGCTAAAAGATCTATCAAACGAACTAGGACGAGCCACCATCCATTAGATGCAACACAAGTGCTTCAAAGTAGACTTCTCAATTAAGAGATCAGTACAGAGTTGCGTCAGTCTTCTAAAATCGATACCCAGTTCCAGACCGAAACCATTTTTTTTGTGTGTAGTGCGGGAAGCCAGTTGTTTTGGTGTCAGTCGCAGGCTGACAGATGAAAAGTCTCTGGCAATCAAAGTAGACCAAACAGCCCATAAATATGTATGAATATTCGTGTAATCATTTTATTTTTTAACCTAGGTCATAATCCAGGGGCGGTGCCTCGCATGGGACGTTAGTCCCGTTGCACCCACCCCTTTTGGGTTTTTGCTTCTTTTTTTTGTGTGTGTGTGTGTGTGTGTGTGTGTTGTATTACAAATTTATATTGTATTCACTAGAGGAGCACCCAATAAAGCTGTAAAAAACAACGACAAAAAATTACACCCTTCGACGTCGTCAAAACCTGTATGGCTTAAACGCGGAAGCGCTCTAGTACTAGGTTTTAACTAACAACTTTATATATTCAATCAGTGAGATAGGACATCGGCAAAGAACGTCCCAATACTGCTGTTGTTATTCCCTGATCTTTTTTCTCAGTATTACTGAATAAAAAAAGTCCTTGATCTCCTGTCAAGTGAACTGGTGTGAAAGTAACTTTAAATACCTTGCTTCATCCCTGGCGTTTCTTATAACAGACAAGATTCCAGCCATCAGCCACAGACATGGACCCCAATAAGTGGCTACATATGTGAGAGGGATCGTAATACAGGGTACGAAATCCTCTAGCCCCACATAGCCCGCAGAAATATCCACCGAGGACGGCTGTTTCAAGGGAAAAGTACATCGCATGGCCCATCCACAAGGAACTGAGGGTAACGATCTACGACTTCTCTTGGAGAAAATGTAATAAACAATAAGAAATAACAAAACAGCAAGAGTTCATGATGTAATGAAAGAACTTGTCAAATCTCAAAAGCAAGATTAACTGAATCAATTTGCTTCACAAGCAACAGAGTTCGCGAAGGAGTCTTATAAATAATTCAAACCTCACCCATAAAAAAAAAACAAGATGTTGAAGGGACACCAAAGTTATAACATTCCAAAATCAAACAAGAAAGTGTTGCGCATCATTTCAGTTTGTTTGTGCGTTTATTGAAAAATTGCCACTTAACATTGCTAGATCATAGTTTTTTTGCAATTGCTTTGATGTTGACCTTCAAAAATGCATCAATTTAATTACCTAGAGGAGTACTCAACAAATGTTTATAAGGGGAGGCTCCCTGGGCATGGAGCTGAATGACCTATATAACTTTTTAAAACGCTATTTTTGCACAAAATATTATATCAATGTCTGAATTAAGACCGTTTGGTTGTATATATATTTTTTCATGCTAGCAGAAATGATGTATGAAGTCCACAAAGAGTTTGTAAATGCTGCACGAAGGGAAACAAGTTCATTGCTTAGAGCTAGAGGATATGATGCCATGACTACCCTCAGCTTTACAGGGATCAGAAAAGAGATCCAAACTCTATGTCCCAAATAATTCAGTTTCCTCTCTCCGTAGTGCGGGTAGGAGAGGACCCTGGGAACGAGGTTAGCAATATCACGTGTCCCCGAGGCCTTGGGGATCCTACGTTCCGCGTCAAATTCGTTTTCGGTCCTTTGCATTTTGAATGTCAATTTAATCCCGGCCATAATTTGTTGAAATATTTCAGGGAAACATAACATAAACTTGATCGTTTCATGACCATTCACGTATTGCTTCCCTCCCTCTCCTTCCCGAAAGGGATGGGAAGGAAAAAGTTGCAAGCATTTTAACAATTACGACCGGGACTGCAGTTTGAAACCAAAAAGATGTTAGATCTTGTTGCGGTGCCGGACTCGTTTTCAATTTACTTCCATGCGGGAGGTAATAGCGGGGAGAAATTGTGATTTCCTGGAATTGTGTGTAACTCTGAGAAATGTTTATAATACTAGGGTGTATTTTAATTCTGAGAAACGCTCTCTCAAACGCTGAATTAATCATGAGCTACTGTATAATAGCAGTCTGGTGGAAATCATCAATATTAATCGTCCTCCTTCAGCGTTGTGAAATTAAGTCTGCCAAACGTTTTTAGTATTGGGTTAACTTTGTAATCCGCCAATGGCAGATAAAGAAAGTAACGGTGAACGGCAAGATTTTACACAACCATGGAAATTTAGCAATGTCGTTCTCGTGGTTGAAGGTGAAAAATTCCATGTTCACCGAACTGTGCTTGCCTTGTACTCCCCCGTTTTCAAGGAGAAGTTTATGTCCGACGAATTTCAGAAAAAAGGGAAGAAAGAAATTATCCTTCCCGATAAATTTAAGGCTAACGAGGTGAAGGAGTTGCTTCGGATTATTTACTTATACCGTACTGAAAAAGGGATCCCGCTTGATGAAATAAACGAGGAAAATTGTCACTACCTCTTATGCCTCGCACAAAAACATCAAATGGAAGACATTACTCAGAGATGCGAAGAATTCATGTCAAAATAATGAAGGAATCTTTTTCAGCGAAAAAGAATCCGGATATCATTGCAGAGCTGGTATTTGCACAGACGTACAACTTAAAGACGCTAAAGCAAGTAAGCATTGAGCTGGCCCAAAGTCTTACTCTTCAAGAGTTGAAAAAGCAAAAAGATTACGATAAAATCAGTTCAGACAATCTTCAGGAAATTATGGAAGGAATGTCAAATAAGTGAAGCACCTCATCAGATTTCTGGAGCATCACAACTTTAATTTTTCTTTTTAGGGGCCCCCAACGGGAAATTTTGAGGAAAAGACCTAAAAACAACAACAAAGCATGATTAAAGTTTTCTGAAGTCATTTTAAGCATCTAGGGAGATTGCTGGGGAAAATTTTATCTGCTCTTTAATTTACTCCCAACAAGACTGATGGAAGAGTTCCCAGCCAGTATGGTGCACCTACAACCTGGAACCTGACTTACCGCGAAGTTTCCTAGCAGACTTATCTCCAGATATTAGGGACCAGTTTGGTTGTGGCCAAAGGACATGATTCAGACCGTAAGTGGGAGGGGAGGGGGGTTTAGGAAAGATCGGTGTGGCAAAAAGGGCGACATTTTCGCTTTCAGTGAAGGAGGGGCGGAATTTCTGACAAAAATCTATGTCACCTATTCTAGACATCAATTCCCCTCAGACACCAACAAGTATCTTTTTCCCAGCAAAACTTTCCGTCCCGGAACATATAATTTCTTCTAAATCTTCCAGCCAGCAAAAATTGGCCTGAAGAACAGATATTTTGAGGAACAGATCCATTGGGTGTCCCTGTTTTTCATTTGCATGCACTTTACACTGACTAAATAAAATACCAGTTTTAGCCCGTGGGGGAGGTACTCATGAGTGCCTTGATCGCCACTTATTTCACAGGGCGCCAAGACTCACAGCAGCCTACTGAAAGCCAAATTATAGGGATTTGGATAGGGAACCTACACTCTTATTTGTAAACTGCACATTGATCATTAAATGGGAGATAAACACTTACCTGTTCTGTTCTTGAATCTGTTGCGGGGCGAAGTGAAATGGAAGTGGGTATATATAAGAAATTGCTCGTTTAAGTGAAAAGACCATTTCTAATGCGCTCTTAGTGAAATAAAACAAAGCATTAAGCGAAAGTCTTGCTTCGAGTTGCTTTGAGGAACGTTCATCCATGACAGCCTTGTTTCACTTTGAAGCACTTTATCAGATCGCTGGAGCATCACAACGTTAATTTTTCTTTTTAGGGGCATCCAACTGGAAATTTTGAGAAAAAGACCTAAAAACAACAACAAAGCATGAATAAGCATTTTGGGAGATTGCTTGGGCAAATTTTATCTGTTCCTCACTCCCAACAAGACTGATGGAAGAGTTCCCAGCCAGCATGCATGGTGCACCTACAACCTGCAACCTGACTTACTGGGAAGTTTCCCAGCAGAAGTATCTCCAGACATTACTGGCCAGTTTGGTTGTGGCCAAAGGACATAATTCAGACCTTAAGTGGGAGGGGAGTGCGGTTTAGGAAAGATCGGTGTGGCGAAAAGGGCGATTTTTTCGCTTTCAGTGAAGGGGGCGGGGGCGGAATTTCTGACAAAAATCTGTCACATATTCTAGACATCAATTCCCCTCAGACACCGACAAGTATCTTTTTCCCAGCAAAACTTTCCGTCCCGGAACATATAATTTCTTCAAAATCTTCCAGCCAGCAAAAATTGGCCTGAAGAACAGATATTTTGAGGAACAGATCCATTGGGTGTCCCTGTTTTTCATTTGCATGCACTTTACACTGAATAAATAAAATACCAGTTTTAGCCCGTGGGGGAGGTCCTCATGGGTGACGTGATCGCCACTTTGTTCACAGGGCGCCAAGACTCACAGCAGCCTACTGAAAGCCAAATTATAGGGATTTGTATAGGGAACCTACACTCTTATTTGTAAACTGCACATTGATCATTAAATGGGAGATGAAAAATTACCTGTTCTGTTCTTGAATCTGTTGCGGGGCAAAGTGAAATGGAGTGGGTATTTATAAGAAATTGTTCGTTTAAGTGAAAAGAACAATTTCTAATGAATACCCGCTTGCCGTCTTAGTTAAATAAAACAAAGCATTAAGCGAAAGTCTTGCTTCGAGTTGCTTCGAGGAACGTTCATCCATGACAGCCTTTAGACACTAATCGCCTTTCTTTCGATTATTACTCTTTTCCATAATTCGTGCCTTTTTATAATTTATTTATCTTTGCCGTAAAAATTGTTGTTTTGCCATATCTTGAAATTTTAATTTTGCTGTCAACCACGTGACGTCATTTTCCCGCCGAAAAACGTTAAAATCGAAAAACAAAAAAATATAGGATTTTTGGAATACAAAGTTCTACCATCCTGCAAAGTTTGAGCTCAAACGAATAAAAAGGCAAAAGTAGTTCCTACCCCATAATATTTTGCGTCCTATACGCCCACCGTGGTTATGTGTGACGACTCGTTTTCAATTTACTTCCAGGAGGTAATAACGGAGAAATTGTGATTTCCTGGAATTTGTGTGCAACTCTGAGAAATGTTTATAATACTGGGATGTATTTTTTTAATTCTGAGAAACGCTCCTTTAAACGCTGAATTAATCATGAGCTACTGTATAATAACCGTCTGGTGGAAATCATCAATATTAATCGTCCTCCTTCAGCGTTGTGATATTAAGTCTGCCAAAAGTTTTTAGCATTGGGTTAACTTTTAATCCACCAATGGCAGATAAAGAAAGTAACCGTGAACCTCAAGATTTTACACAACCATGGAAATCTAGCGATGTCGTTCTCGTGGTCGAAGGTGAAAAACTCCATGTTCACCGAGCTGTGCTTACCTTGTGCTCCCCCGTTTTTGAGACGATGTTTACGTCCGAATTTCAGGAAAAAGAGAAGAAAGAAATTTCCCTTCCCCACAAAAAGGTTAAAGAAGTGAAGGAGTTGCTTCAGGTTATTTACCCTACTATAGAAAGGAAGCCACCCGATGAAATAAAAGAGGAAAATTGCCACTACCTCTTAAGCCTCGCACATGAATATCAAATGGCAGGCATTACTCAGAGATGCGAAAACTTCATTGTCAAAACAATGAAGGAATCTTTTTCAACGAAAAAGGATCCGGATAACATCGCAGAGCTGGTATTTGCACAGACGTACAACTTAAAGAAGCTAAAGCAGGCAAGCATTGAACTGGCTTAAAGTCTTACTCTTCCAGAGTTGAAAAAGCAAAAAGGTTACGATGAAATCTCTCCACAGAATCTTCAGGAAATTATGGAAAGAATGATAACACGGCTACAGAGTCAATTAAGTGAAGCTAAGCGGTCTCTATCCTATTGCGATAAACGACCTCATGAAATTGTTGGTTTTACTGGCCCGGATGAAAATATTGCATCCATTCAAGAACCAAGCAGGTCATCACAACGTTAATTTTTCTTTTTAGGGGCATCCAACGGGAAATTTCGAAAAAAAAGACACAAAAACAACAATAAAGCATGAATAAAGTTTTCTGAAGCCATTTTAAACATTTTATGAGATTGCTGGGGAAAATCTTATCTGTTCCTTGCTAACAATATCATCATCAAATCCTGTATTTTGAATCCGCTTCCCACCACCCTCCTGAAGCAGCAGTTCGATTTACTTTTACCAATTATCCTGAAGATTGTCAACTTGTCACTGGAATCCGGTCATTTTCCGTCTTCTTTGAAAACTGCTGTTCTATCTCCACAACTTAAGAAAGCCAACTTAGATCATGAAGTTCTTGCAAACTATAGACCTATTTCAAACCTCAAGCTAATCTCAAAAATTATTGAAAAGGTCGTCGCAGTACGTCTTCAAAAATATTTAGGAGCTAACCAGCTAAAAGAGCCGCTACAATCTGCCTATAAACCTTTCCAGAGTTGTGAAACCGCCCTTGTGCGCGTTCATAATGACATTTTGGTTACTATTGATAAACGTCACTGTGTTATGCTTCTACTGTTAGACCTGTCTGCTGCCTTCGACACTGTGGATCACGATATCCTCCTTACAAGATTGCACTCTAAATACTCTATCCCTGGCGTAGCTCTTGAATGGTTTCGCTCCTACCTTACTAATAGCTCGCAATTTGCGTTAATCGAAGGGTGTAGATCGCAGTCTCGCGAGATGAAGTGCGGTGTATCTCAAGGTTCTGTCCTTGGACCGATTCTGTATGTACTCTACACAGCACCACTGGCCGACATTCTACGATTCCACGAAATGCAATTTCACTTTTACGCCGATGACACTCAATTGTATATTTCTTTCCCTACAAACAACGACATGGAATTAACCAACAGTATCACTAAGACTGAGGAATGCCTGTCCGACATTGATAAGTGGATGTCCATCAACAGACTAAAACTAAACAAAGACAGTACCGAGCTTCTCCACTTTTTCTCAAAGTATAATTCACAACAATCCCTACCCCCTCTTCGCTTTGGAACTGACATAATTAAGCCCTCTCCACATGCAAGAAACATTGGCGCTATATCTTCGATACCACTATGTCTATGCTTCCCCATGTAAACAATGTTTGTAAATCTGCCTTTTATCATCTTCGCACCATTTCGCACATAAGGAAATACTTATCAACGCAAACTACTGAGATTCTTATCCACGCCTTCGTAACTTCCAAACTCTATCACTGCAATTCTCTACTATATAATGTCCCTAAAAGCGTCATCAAAAAGCTTCAATCGGTGCAGAATGCAGCTGCCAGGCTGATTACACCTTCAACGAAGTGTGATCACATCACTCCCGTCCTCCTCGATCTTCACTAGCTACCTGTCTCCGAACTAATTAAATTCAAGATTCTACTACTTACCTTCAAAGCTCTGCATCAGCAATCTCCAACCCACATTCAAGACCTTGTCACCCGCTACTTACCTTCTAGATCGCTTCGGTCATCTTCTACGCTCAGTCTGAATACTTTTAGCTTTAACCGTTAAGACCTATGGATCTAGAGCATTCTCTGTCTCAGCCCCCGAACTTTGGAACAAACTACCTGACGACATACGCTCATGCGAGAATCTAAGTCTTTTTAAGCATAACCTTAAAACCTACTTTTTTAAGAACTTTTACTTCAGTCATTAGGAAGATGTATTTGATTTTATATGTGTTTTATTTAAATTTGAATTTATGTATTTGAATTAACTTTTAATTCTAATTTTTTCACTTTGTTAAGCGCCTAGATCTATTACTGGATAGGCGCTATATAAATGTTCTTCTTCTTCTTCTTCTTCTTCTTATTATTATTATTATTGTTCCTCACTTCCAACAAGCCTGATCGGCATGATGGAAGAGTTCCCAGCCAGCAAGGTGCATCTACAACCTGCAACCTGACTTACTGGGAAATTTCCCACCAGACGTATCTCCAGACATTACTGGCCAGTTTGGTTGTAGCCAAAGGGCATACAGTGGAACCCCGCCTTACGACCACCCCGTTTTTAAGACCACCTCGTTATTACGGCCATATTCTTTCAAACCAAACGTAAAAACCATTGAGTCATTTTATTATTTTGAAGACCTCGTTAATGCGACCACCTCGTTATTACGACCAGGATTTTATGGCCCAACGGTGGTCGCATTAACGTGGTTCCACTGTAATTCAGACCTTTTAAGTGGGAGGGGAAGAGGGGGTTAGGAAAGATCGGTGTGGCCAAAAGGGCGACATTTTCGCCTTCAGTTAAGAGGGGAGGGGGAGGGGGGAGCTTCTGACAAAAATCCATGTCACCTATTCTAGACATCAATTGCCCTCCGACACCAACAATTATCTTCATCCCGGCAAAACTCTCATTCCCGGAACATATTTTTTTCTTCAAAATCTTCCAGCCAGCAAAAATTGGCCTGAAGAACAGATATTATGAGGAACAGATCCATTGGGTGTCCCTGTTTTTCATTTGCCGTGCACCTTACACTGAATAAATAAATTACCAGTTTTAGCCCGTGGGGGAGTTACTCATGAGTGCCTTGATCGCCACTTAGTTCGCAGGGCGCCAAGTCTCACAGCAGCCTACTGAAAGCCAAATTATAAGGATTTGCATAGGAAACCCAAACTCTTATTTGTAAACTGCACATTGAAATTAAATGGGAGATAAAAACTTACCTGTTCTGTTCTTTAATCTGCTGCTGGGAAGAGTGAAAAGAAAGTGGGTATTTGGTAAGAAATTGCTCGTTTAAGTGAAACGAACAATTTCTAATGAATACCCACTTGCCGTCTTAGTTAAATAAAAAAGCATTAAGCGAAAGTCTTGCTTTGAGTTGGCTTCGAGGAACGTTCATCTATGACAGCCTTTAGACGCTAATCGCCTGTCTTTTGATTATTACTTTTTTTCATAATTCGTACCTTAATTGAATACCGCTTGAATGAAGTTTAATGCGCCTTTTTTATATTTTCTTTATCTTTGCCGAAAAAATTTATAAATACGAAAGAGTTCTCGTTTCTTCCACCGACAGACTAGTAGCTTTTCCAGCCCGAGTTAGCTTTTTTTTTAAAAAAAAGGTTTAAAGTTGTTCTAACGTTTATAATTTGCAGTCTATGAAGTCTAACGCACATTTTTCGGTGAATGCACCCCTGAGCATCTGTGTAGGTTTAAGCAATTTATAGTACAAGACTCGTCCACACCCCGGGGGATTTGACAGCTCCAGAGTCCCTACCCCCGGGAATTTGCCATCCAAGGCAAAAAAAATGCCAATGCCCCGGGGTCAGCCCGGGGGGGGGGGGTGGGCGCAGGTGGAATTGACTGATGCATTAGTATTTCCTTGGTGACTAAAACAGAAGGGTCATATACTGAATTTATTAATTCGTGGCATTCCTGACACCCGGAAGGAAACAAGATAAAAGAGCGAGGCAGAATTAACCAAAAGAACGAGTTTACAGAGAAAATTAAGGTAAAAGGATCATGTAACAGTGATAAAAACTCAACTTTTATTTCCTTTCAGCATAAAAGCTTACAAACTCCATTCCTAGAAGTAAACCATGAAATCACGAACATTAAGTCATCCTAATAACAAAGCAGTTTCTTCATTCAGATTTCTGCAAGCTAAGTCGCTCCGTTTTTACTAAGAAAGACGTCAGACAAATAACAGAAATAGAAAACACAGAGCACAGCAAAGTTTTGGTTGTTTCATATAGCAACTTCGGCGAAAAGACACTCCAGACGAACAAGTGATACCGCTGACTAAATACTAATGTACAGTAAACACAAAGGACCAGAGACTGGCAGACAGCGATGACGTAACACGCTTGGTAGAGAGAGACCTGTAAACTAAAGAAAATGATGAATAAAACGTTGGTTAGTGTACGTTTAAAATTAAGACTCTTGTAGCAAACTGGGCAGAGCCCGACAATGTAGGCACAGTACTCATATATTTGACAAAATTAGTTACGTTCTCATGGTCACGGTTAAGATTTCACACTTTTTCCAGGAACTTGATCTGGAATTTTCTCTCTACCGACCAAAGTTTTGCCTCGGGGTTTTGAGTCTTTGGAGGTAAAAAAGCAAATGAATTGATCCAGTTGCTTCAGATCATTTACCCTTCTGTATCAGAGAAGCCAACCGATCAAATAAAAGAGGAGAATTGTCGCTTTTTGTTACAGCTTGCGGATGAGTACCAAATGGACGCTATTGTTCGGACATGCGAAGATTACATTGTCACTACGTTGAAGAGAACGAGAAAAGGAATAATTGAAGAGCTGATATTTGCTCAGACATACAACTTACAGAAGCTGAAGCGGACGAGCATTGAACTGGCTAAAGATCTTAGCCTTCAAGAACTCAAACGTAACAAATTATACGGCAAAATCAATGCAGAGAACCTGCAAGGAATTTTGGAAGAAATAATAATCCGGCTTGAGAAAGAAGTGAGCTCATTTGAAGTTCCGAACCGTTCGGCACGCAAGTGGACAGATTGGTAGTAAACTTTAAAAAAAATAATACTTCACTGAAAGTAAGTAAATCTGTATTCTTGAATCGCAAGGTTTTTTCAACGAAACGTTGACAAAGAAATGACCGTAAGAGCTATTGTTTTCAAGTTCCTGGGAGAACTGTATATTTCCGCGAGCAACTAAGGCAAATTATGGGAGTCGATAGTTGAAAGTAAAATTCCTAAATTATATCAAACGAATTGCATAAATGCAAATAAATAATATTTGTCTTTGTATATGGTAGAAATGTTCCTTTTTGTTCTAGCCAGTTTACGGGTACCTCACTCAAAACAATTGCGGCAAGCTAAATGATCTAAACTTAATGAAACATAACTATTGTTAAAAGCCCCTAGTTTGCAAGAGGCAACCAGTTCGTTCTTTGCAAGCAAGCCTGAGAAGTTAAACTTAGGATTGCCGAGAACCGGAATCGTGCTGGTGATCTGAGGGGGTCTCGAGCGTGGGACAATGGGAAGTGCTAGTCCAACATGCTGACCACCTAGCACGCAGACACCCCCAACTACCCTTAATGCCGTAAATATTACGTTCTCAAAACAAGTAGCCGATGAGCAGCACAAATATATCCCAAGTGAGCAGTCAAGTCGTGTAATAAAGCAAAAGCGCACGTTTTATGGCCTATTTACAAGTGTAAACAACTTCGAACGGCTCTCTAAAAATTTGAACAAGCAGTAATAATATCTGTTCCAATTTTATCAGTTCGTTACCAAAAAGGATCCACATGCGCCCATGCTCCGCTCACAGAATAGAAGGCTTGAAAATCAGATGTGGCATCACCAACAAAACAAGCAGTTATCGCCTGTCCCAAAAATATGTCTATATTGCTGGCTAGACACTTGAGACGATGAACCGGGAAATGGGTAGACGCCTTTTTCTCCTCCAATGTCCTCCCCCCCCTCCCCCAACTCCAACCGCGAGCACTCCTTAAAGAGCCCTAACTCTTTTCACCTTTTGTTTCCAAATTATGTTCCAGGATCAAAACTAACGCTACGTGTTCTCTACGTGTTCTCTCCGGGGCGCTACAATTTATTTCGTGGACACATTGTAAGAAATTCTACATGGATCAATGGTATTTCATTCTGACTTTACAGGGAGAAGTTGATCCTTTTTTACTCCACAGGGCATTATAGAAATAATAAAGCCTACAAACAACGCACACAGCAAAGTTTCCTGATGTTTAGTACAATAACTTTGGGGAGAATACACTCCTGAGGAACAGCAGGTGATACCGCTGACAGAATTCCAGTGCAAGAGTGATGACGTAACACGCTTGGTAAAGAGATTCTGCAACCTATAGAAAGTAATGGACCAATGAAAAGTTCTAGGCTAAAAGATCTATCAAACGAACTAGGACGAGTCACCATCCATTAGATGCAACACAAGTGCTTCAAAGTAGACTTCTCAATTAAGAGATCAGTACAAAGTTGCGTCAGTCTTCTAAAATCGATACCCAGTTCCAGACCGAAACTATTTTTTTTGTGTGTAGTGCGGGAAGCCGGTTGTTTTGGTGTCAGTCGCAGGCTGACAGATGAAAAGTCTCTGGCAATCAAAGTAGACCAAACGGCCCATAAATATGTATGAATGTTCGTGTAATCATTTTGTTTTTTAACCTAGGTCTTAATCCAGGGGCGGTGCCTCGCATGGGACGTTAGTCCCGTTGCACCCACCCCTTTTGGGTTTTTGCTTCTTTTTTGTGTGTGTG
Organism: Porites lobata; assembly: GCA_942486035.1. Taxonomy (NCBI): domain Eukaryota; kingdom Metazoa; phylum Cnidaria; class Anthozoa; order Scleractinia; family Poritidae; genus Porites; species Porites lobata. Next base: position 1,136,803 of record CALNXK010000143.1, on the reverse strand, counting down.
TTTGTGTGTGTTGTATTACAAATTTATATTGTATTCACTAGAGGCGCACCCAATAAAGCTGTAAAAAACAACAACAAAAAATTACACCCTTCGACGTCGTCGAAACCTGTATGGCTTAAACGCGGAAGCGCTCTCGAACTAGCTAAAAAGGTTTTAACTAACAACTTTATATATTCAATCAGTGAGACAGGACATCGGCAAAGAACGTCCCAAAACTGCTGTTGTTATTCCCTGATCTTTTTTCTCAGTATTACTGGATAAAAGTCCTTGATCTCCTGTCAAGTGAACTGGCCGGTGTGTAAGTAACTTTACATGCTTCATCCCTGGCGTTTCGTATAACAGACAATTTGCAAGATTCCAGCCATCAGCCACAGACATGGACCGCAATAAGTGGCTGCATATGTGAGAGAGACCATAATACAGGGTACGAAATCCTCTAGCCCACATAGCCCGCAGAAATATCCACCGAGGCCAGGCTGTTTGAGTTCCCAAAGGAAAAGTACTTGGTATGGCCCATCCACAAGGAGCTGAAGGTAACGATCCACGACTTCTCTTTGCTACGGAGAAAGTGTACAAATACTAACAAATAACAAAACAGTAAGAGTTCATGATGTAATGAGAAAACTTGTTAAATTTCAAAAAGCACGATTAACTGAATCAATTCCTTTATAAGCGGCAGAGGTCGCGAAGGAGTCTTATAAAGAATTCAAACCTCACCCATAAAAAAAAACAAGATGTTGAAGGGACACCAAAGCTATAACATTCCAAAACCAAACAAGAACGTGTTGCGCATTGTTTCAGTTTGTTTGTGCGTTTATTGAAAAATTATCACTTAAGATCGCTTGATACGCCAAAAAGTAGTTTTGTTGCAATTGCTTTGATGTTGACCTTCAAAAATGCATCAATTCACCCAGGTGGGTACTCAACAAATATTTATAAGGGGAGGCTTCCTGGGCATGGAGCTGAATGACCTATATAACTTTTCAAAACGCTATTTTTGCACAAAATATTACATTCATCTCTGAATTAAGACCGTTTGGTTGTATATATATAGTTTTCATGCTAGCAGAAATGTTGTGTGAAGTACACAAAGAGTTCGTAAATGCTGCACGAAGGGAAACATGTTCAGTGCTTAGAGCTAGAGGATATAATGCCATGAGTACCCTCAGCTTTACAGAGATCATAAAAGAGATCCAAACTCTTCAGTCCCACAGTATTCAGTTTCCTCTCTCCGTAGGGTGGGTAGGAGAGGACCGTGGAAACGAGGTTGGCCATATCACGTGTCCCTGAGGCCCTGAGGATCCTACGTTCCGCGTCAAATTCGTTTTTGGTCCTTTGCATTTTTAATGTCAATTTAATCCCAGTCATAATTTGTTGAAATACTTCCGTAAACACAACATAAACTTTGTCGTTTCATGAATTCACGTATTGCTTCCCTCCGGCCTCTCCTTCCCGAAAGGGATGGGAAGGAGAAAAGCCGAAGCGTTTCACTAATTATGACGGGAATGCAGCCCGAAACCACATGAAAAAGATGTTAGATCTAGTTATGTGTGACGCGTTTTCAATTTACTTCCAGGAGGTAATAACGTAGAAATTGTGATTTCCGGGAATTGTGTGCAACTCTGAGAAATTAACAATTAATGAATGAGGCTGAGTATCTTATGAAGAATTATGGACGGCCGAGGCGGATAACACCCTCCCAGATCTCCATAATTCTTCATATAATACGAAAGCCGAATTCAATAATTGTTTTATTATTCATTCAAAATAATTCCTAGTTTAAAACAAAGCTAAAACATGCTTACCTCCATCGATGTTAAGTTCACCTTGGACAGTGCACATTTAGGGTTGTTCAGCTCCGCAAATACTTCTCCAAACAACTCAACCTCGTCCCCAGGTCTTCTCGGTTAACGGTGCCTTAACCTGCAAGAACGCTGCATTTTTGACGTCATTTCCTCGTTAAACACAAAATTCTTCCAAATTTGGACATCGGTAACTGGTTATGGATGTGCTTTTAGCCAATCAGAATCGGGGAAATGAATAATAATATGAATGAATAATAATGTTAGGTAATGTTTATAATACTGGGGTGTATTTTTAATTCAGGGAACGCTCTTTTAAACGCTGAATTAATCATGAGCTACTGTATAATAGCAGTCTGGTGGAAATCGTCAATGTTAATCGTCCTCCTTCAGTGTTGTGAAATTAAATCTGCCAAAAGTTTTTAGTATTGGGTTGACTTGAAATCCGCCAATGGCAGATAAAGAAAGTAACGGAGAAAGGCAAGATTTTACCAAGCATGGAAATTTAGCGATGTCGTTCTCGTGGTTGAAGGTGAAAAACTCCATGTTCACCGAGCTGTGCTTGCCTTGTGCTCCCCCGTTTTCGAGACGATGTTTACGTCCGAATTTCAGGAAAAAGAGAAGAAAGAAATTTCCCTTCCCGGTAAAAAGGCTAACGAAGTGAAGGAGTTGCTTCAGGTTATTTACCCTATTGTAGAAAGGAAGCCACCCGATGAAATAAAAGACGAAAATTGCCACTACCTCTTAAGCCTCGCACATGAATATCAAATAGAAGCCATTTCTCAGAGATGCGAAGACTTCATTGTCAAAATAATGAAGGAATCTTTTCCAGCGAAAAAGAATCCGGATATCATCGCAGAGCTGGTATTTGCACAGACGTACAACTTAAGGAAGCTAAAGCAAGCAAGCATTGAACTGGCTCAAAGTCTTACCCTTCCAGAGTTAAAAAAGCAAAAAGGTTACGATGAAATCCATTCAGAGAATCTTCAGGAAATTATGGAAAGCATAATAACACGGCTACAGAGTCAATTGACTGACACTCAGATTAAATTAAGTGAAGCTGAGAGGTCTCTATCTTATTGCCGTAAAATACCTCATCCAAAAACTCGTTAATTGAAATTGCTGGTTGGACTGGCCCGAAGGAAAATTAATATTGCATCCATCAAGAACCAAGCAGGTCATCACAACGTTAATGTTTCTTTTTACTGTTTTTCATTTGCATGCACTTAACTCTGAATAAATAAAATACCAGTTTTAGCCCGTGGGGGAGGGTACTCATGGGTGCCTTGATCGCCAGTTAGTTCACGGAGCGCCAAGAGTCACAGCAGCCAAATTATAAGGATTTGGATAGGGAACCCACACTCCTACTTGTAAACTGCACATTGAAAATAAATGGGCGATAAAAACTTACCTGTTGTGTTCTTGAATCTGCAGCTGGACAAAGTAAAATTGAAGTGGATATTTATAAGAAATTGCTTAAAGTGAAACGAACAATTTCTAATGAATAGCCACTTGCCGTCTTAGTTAAATAAAAAAAAAAGCATAAAGCGAAAGTCTTGCTTTGAGTTGCTTCGAGGAACGTTCATCCATGACAGCCTTTAGACGCTAATCGCCTTTCTTTTGATTATTACTTTTTTCCATAATTCGTGCCTTAATTGAATACCGCTTGAATGAAATTTAAGGCGCCTTTTTTATATTTTCTTTATCTCTGCCGAAAAAATTTGTAAGTACGAAAGAGTTCTCGTTTCTTCCACACAGACTAGTAGCTTTTCGAGCCCGAGTTAGCTTTTTTTTAAAAAAACGGGTTAAGTTGTTCTAACGCTTATGATTTGTAATCTATGAAGTCTATCGCACATTTTTCAGTGAATGCACCCCCTGAGCATCTGTGTAGGTTTAAGCAATTTATAGTACAAGACTCAGAGTATTGTGCTGCCTCTTCAAAGAAAACAACGGCCCCTCTGGTACTTTTTTTTAAATCAGATTCTGTTATGCATAAGTGTATTCAAAGCTGAATTTACAAATAACTGGGCCCGAATCAAAGAAGAACGAATAATAAACTTACGGCGAACACAGAAGTCGGCCAGCTTTTTCTTTTAGGTCTTTTCTTTAGGACAGTATTCTATTGACTCTAACATTCGATATCGTCAACTGTAAATTGGCTACCCAAGAGCATCGTGCTTAAAAAAGATTTTTTTCCTTTACCGATTATCAGTCATTTTCACTTAATTACCTCGAACTCTAACTTAAATTTCACGCAAATCATTTTCCCCACCCGCGACTTTGGACCTGCGACTGCGACTTTCGACCTGCGACCCGCGATCTGAGAACATGTATGATTTGAAATTTTCAGATGTCAGTCTGACAAAGTTTGTGCCAAATTATAATTTTGTGTTGTGTAAGTGAAATGATAGAAATTTGAGCTTGTTGATTTGGGGGCGTCGTAAAGTTTGAATACCTTGCAATAATAAAACGTCATAGACTCCACAACAACGACACTCAGAGGACCTGTGATTTCTCGGCTCCGCTTAGTATTTCTTTGGTGACTAAAACAGAAGGGTCATATAATGAATTTATTCGTGGCATTCCTGACACCCGGGAGGAAACAAGATAAAAGAGCGAGGCAGAATCAACCAAAAGATAGCCTGTTCCAGGCGTTCAGATAGTGGGGAGCGGTGCGAAGTAAAAAGGAGCGCGAAAAAAATAAAAGCGAGGGAGGGGGAGAGGTGAGAGAGGTTCCCGCACCTCTCTTCCCAGTCCCCCTCTACTTTTTATCGCTTTCTTTGCTTCGCACCGCTCTCCACTATCTGAACGCTTGGAACAGGCTAACCAAAAAAACGATCTAACAGAGGAAAATAAAGGTAAAAGGATCATGTAACAGTGATAAAAACTCAACTTTTATTTCCTTTCAGCATAAAAGCTTACAAACTCCATTCCTAGAAGTAAACCATGAAATCACGAACATTAAGTCATCCTAATAACAAAGCAGTTTCTTCATTCAGATTTCTGCAAGCTAAGTCGCTCCGTTTTTACTAAGAAACACGTCAGACAAATAACAGAAATAGAAAAAACAGAGCACAGCAAAGTTTTGGTTGTTTCATATAGCAACTTCGGCGAAAAGACACTCCAGACGAACAAGTGATACCGCTGACTAAATACTAATGTACAGTAAACACAAAGGACCAGAGACTGGCAGACAGCGATGACGTAACACGCTTGGTAGAGAGAGACCTGTAAACTAAAGAAAATGATGAATAAAACGTTGGTTAGTGTACGTTTAAAATTAAGACTCTTGTAGCAAACTGGGCAGAGCCCGACAATGTAGGCACAGTACTCATATATTTGACAAAATTAGTTACGTTCTCATGGTCACGCTTTTTCCAGGAACTTGATCTGGAATTTTCTCTCTACCGACCAAAGTTTTGCCTCGGGGTTTTGAGTCTTTGGAGGTAAAAAAGCAAATGAATTGATCCAGTTGCTTCAGATCATTTACCCTTCTGCATCAGAGAAGCCAACCGATCAAATAAAAGAGGAGAATTGTCGCTTTTTGTTACAGCTTGCGGATGAGTACCAAATGGACGCTATTGTTCGGACATGCGAAGATTACATTGTCACTACGTTGAAGAGAACGAGAAAAGGAATAATTGAAGAGCTGATATTTGCTCAGACATACAACTTACAGAAGCTGAAGCGGACGAGCATTGAACTGGCTAAAGATCTTACTAAGATCTTTAGAACTCAAACGTAACAAATTATACGGCAAAATCAATGCAGAGAACCTGCAAGGAATTTTGGAAGAAATAATAATCCGGCTTGAGAAAGAAGTGAGCTCATTGAACAACTGGGGCCAGAAGCGTTCGGCACGCGAGTGGAAAGATTGGTAGTAAACTTTAAAAAAAATAATACTTCACTGAAAGTAAGTAAATCTGTACTCTTGAATCGCAAGGTTTTTTCAACAAAACGTTGACAAAGAAATGACCGTAAGAGATATTGTTTTCAAGTTCCTGGGAGAACTGTATATTTCCGCGAGCAACTAAGGCAAATTATGGGAGTCGATAGTTGAAAGTAAAATTCCTAAATTATATCAAACGAATTGCATATAAATGCAAATAAATAATATTTGTCTTTGTATATGGTAGAAATGTTCCTTTTTGTTCTAGCCAGTTTACGGGTACCTCACTCAAAACAATTGCGGCAAGCTAAATGATCTAAACTTAAAACTTAGGATTGCCGAGAACCGGAATCGTGCTGGTGATCTGAGGGGGTCTCGAGCGTGGGACAATGGGATTGCTAGTCCAACATGCTGACCACCTAGCAACGCAGACATCCCCAACTACCCTTAATGCCGTAAATATTACGTTCTCAAAACAAGTAGCCGATGAGCAGCACAAATATATCCCAAGTGAGCAGTCAAGTCGTGTAATAAAGCAAAAGCGCACGTTTTATGGCCTATTTACAAGTGTAAACAACTTCGAACGGCTCTATAAAAATTTGAACAAGCAGTAATAATATCTGTTCCAATTTTATCCGTTCGTTACCAAAAAGGATCCACAAGCGCCCATGCTCCGCTTACAGAATGGAAGGCTTGAAAATCAGATGTGGCATCACCAACAAAACAAGCAGTTATCGCCTGTCCCAAAAATATGTCTATATTGCTGGCTAGACTCTTAACACGATGAATAGGGGAATGGGTAGACGCCTTTTTCTCCTCCACTGTTCCCCCCCCCCCCTCCCCCAACTCCAACCGCGAGCACTCTTTAAAAAGCCCTAACTCTTTTCACCTTTTGTTTGCAAATTATGTTCCAGAATCAAAACGAACACTACGTGTTCTCTATCTCCACCAAGTTTATTAACTTTAAAAAAGCAAGAAAGACGGCAGGGCCGAGTTGTTCAAAGCTGGGTTAAGATAACCCAGGGTTAGTGAGAGATTTGAATTCAGATTTGAAAGCTTAAAAAGCATTTCAGTTTCAGTTCTTTTTGTCTACAAGTTGATGACTGGAAGCTCTAAAAATAGCAGAGAAAATTATCCGAGAAAATGCTTTTGAACCCAAGAAAAAGAAACCGGGTTAAGCGCTAATCGGCTTTCGAACAACTGGGCCCAGGGTGCTACAATTTATTTCGTGGACACATTGTAAGAAATTCTACGTGGAACAATGGTATTTCATTCTGACTTTACATGGAGAAGTTGATCCTTTCTTACTCCACAGTGCATTATAGAAATAATAAAAGATACAAACAACGAACACAGCAAAGTTTCCTGATGTTTCGTACACTAACTTTGGGGAGAATACACTCCAGACGAACAGCAGGTGATACCGCTGACAGAATTCCAATGTAAGAGTGATGACGTAACACGCTTGGTAAAGAGATTCTGCAACCTATAGAAAGTAATGGACCAATGAAAAGTTCCAGGCTAAAAGATCTATCAAACGAAATAGGACGAGTCACTATCTATTAGATGTAACACAAGTGCTTCAAAGCGGACTTCTCGATTAAGAGATCAGTACAAAGTTGCGTCAGTCTTCTAAAATCTATACCCAGTTCCACAATACCCAGTGAAAGGAAACAAGTTCAGTGCTCAGAGCTAGAGGATATGGTGCCTTGAGTACCCTCAGCTTTACAGAGATCATAAAATAGATCCAAAATCCATCTCTCCGTAGGGCGGGTTGGAGAGGACCCTGGGAACGAGGCTAGCCATATCACGTGTCCCCGAGGCCTCGAGGATCCTACGTTCCGCGTCAAATTCGTTTTCGGTCCTTGACATTTTTAATATCAATTTAATCCCAGTTATAATTTGTTGAAATACTTCCGGGAAACACAACATAAACTTAGTCGTTTCATGAATTCACGCATTGCTTCCCTGGCTCCTTCGCGAAAGGGAACGGAAAGAAAAATTCCTCAAGCTTTTCAACAATTATGACCGGGACTGCAGCCCGAAACCAAGAAGATGTTAGATCTTGTCATGCGTGATTTGTTTTCAATTTACTTCCAGGCAGGAGGTAATAACGGAGAAATTTTGATTTCCTGGAATTGTGTGTAAATCTGAGAAATGTTTACAATACTGGGATGTATTTTTAATTCTGGGAAACACTCTTTTGAATGCTGAATTAATCATGAGCTACTGTATAGTAACCGTCTGGTGGAAACTATAATCATCAATGTTAGTCATCCTCCTTCAATGTTGTGAAATTAAGTCTGCCAAAAGTTTTTAGCATTGGGTTAACTTTTAATCCACCAATGGCAGATAAAGAAAGTAACTGTGAACCTCAAGATTTTACACAGCCATGGAAATTTAGCGATGTCGTTCTCGTGGTCGAAGGTGAAAAACTCCATGTTCACCGAGCTGTGCTTGCCTTGTGCTCCCCCGTTTTCGAGACGATGTTTACGTCCGAATTTCAGGAAAAAGAGAAGAAAGAAATTTCCCTTCACGGCAAAAAGGCTAACGAAGTGAAGGAGTTGCTTCAGGTTATTTACCCTACTGTAGAAAGGAAGCCACCAGATGAAATAAAAGAGGAAAATTGCCACTACCTCTTAAGCCTCGCACATGAATATCAAATGGCAGCCATTACTCAGAGATGCGAAGACTTCATTGTCAAAATAATGAAGGAATCTTTTTCAGTGAAGAAGGATCCGGATATCATTGCAGAGCTGGTATTTGCACAGACGTACAACTTAAAGAAGCTAAAGCAGGCAAGCATTGAACAGGCTCAAAGTCTTGCTCTTCCAGAGTTGAAAAAGCAAAAAGGTTACGATGAAATCCGTTCAGAGAATCGTCAGGAAATTATGGAAAGAATGATAACACGGCTACAGAGTCAATTGACTGACACTCAGACTAAATTAAGTGAAGCTAAGCGGTCTCTATCTTATTTCCAACTGCGATAAAACACCTCATCAGATTACTGGTTGGACTGGAGGAAAATATTGCACAGGGGCGCACAGGGGCACACAGCGTCAATTTTTGGAAAATATCTGTTCTGTGGACGATTTGAGATCTAGCATTTTCGGAACATTTTTGTGTAAAATTTCTCGCTTGCCTGCCTCTCCAAGGATTTTCGAACATCTAAAAAATTGGTATAATTGGCCATTTTTAACGGATTTTTACCCTAAAAAGATCATCTAAGTAGTCTAGTGTGTTGAAAATTAAGCATCATTGGTGGATTCCCTTTGGATTCCCTCGCAAAAAGTGGATTTCCTTCATTACATAATATGCAGGATTCCCTCCTTACGTAGTAAGTGTCTTCCTCCATATCTAATTATGTGGATAGTCGTTTCTTTTCTTTTGAAAGAACACAATAGGAACAATAGGCTTGCCTAGACTTGTCCGGTAAGTAACTTGAGCCCGGTTTACCGGAATGTCTATTACACCTAGCAACGCGAGAAACGGCTTACTATATCTTATTTAGCGTTTGAAAAAAATCGGATACATCAACAGAACACATACACAAAGTGGTGCTGAAAAGTCTTTATTTCAATTTTGTCTGACAATTACAGATCTAGAACCGTTTTTTCCTGTCTATCTCGGGGACATGAAAAACGATTAAAGTCTTGTCATTTTCACGCACTGTTAGTCAGTTAATTGTGCGAGTTCACAAGCCCAAAGTTGAATACAAATTAATTCATCTCTACAGCTAAACCCAAGGGAGCACCTTGACGTAAAAATATCATCTAAACAATTTTTTTTACGCAGTTTTCAATGGAATCAAACCACTATGAGATGAAGCCGCGTTTCCAAAGCTTACATTTTCTTAAAAAATTAGCTAATTGTGTGGATAGCATGCTATTTCACTGTTTTTATGATGCTTAAAACTTCGTTTCAAAATATTTCGCAAACGCTCTCTTAGAATTTGTTCAAACTTTGACGTAATTGAGGCACTTATCGCAGGTATAAATTCCCTTAAGCGATTTCTTAAAAAAACCCCTGGTACAGAGAATCACAAAGATAAATAAAAAACGTAATGGCGTCCTTACGTTGCCATGGCGACTCCGATTGCAATAAAACCCAGATCATAAGAAATTTTCATCTTTATATAATACAGTTGTGGTAACCCTTTTCCCATATCTTTACTCATGGCAACGTAGTTAAGGCTCAAACTTGGGAGGTATCCCCCCCAAAAAAATCCAGTCGAGCCACCTTAGCAAGGATCAATTAAAACACGCGACTAATAATTGCTAGCAATAAAACCACAAGAGAGATACCGTTTTAAAAACTTTATTAAAAACCAATAACGAGAAGAGTCAAATACACAGCGATTTGAAAGGAAAAAGAACGAAAATTAATCCTTTGACTGACTATTAAAAATCCGTTTTTTGCATTCTATTTCGAGGGGTAATAAATAATCCTTCCGTGTCTACACAATTTCCCTATGGATTCTAAGCCAAGAGTTCGACTTTCTTTGTTTCTCGCGCTTTGTCTTGTTCTTTGTAGTTGGTCTTTTAGCTTCATTTCTCTGTGATCTTGACAGTTCGTACACCGTTTCTTGTGTCTGTACTAGACTGCGATAGTGTTTTTTTCCGGAATTATCCGCTTCACTTTCGTAAACGACGACCTCAACTGTAGGTTGCAGTTTCGCCTCTTGTAAATACTGTCTTCACTGTATGTGGTCTAACTGATGAACATCCGCGAGATGGTTAGCTAATCTGACAAGGTACTTCGCCCCTCAAGATGAAATCGGACAGTTCTTAGCCTTCAAGAACTCAAACGTAACAAATTTTACGGCAAAATCAATGCAGAGAACCTGCAAGGAATTTTGGAAGAAATAATAATCCGGCTTGAGAAAGAAGTGAGCTCATTTAAAGTTCCGAAGCGTTCGGCACGCGAGTGGAAAGATTGGTAGTAAACTTTAAAAAAATGATACTTCACTGAAAGTAAGTAAATCTGTACTCTTGAATCGCAAGGTTTTTTCAACAAAACGTTGACAAAGAAATGACCGTAAGAGCTATTGTTTTCAAGTTCCTGGGAGAACTGTATATTTCCGCGAGCAACTAAGGCAAATTATGGGAGTCGATAGTTGAAAGTAAAATTCCTAAATTATATCAAACGAATTGCATATAAATGCAAATAAATAATATTTGTCTTTGTATATGGTAGAAATGTTCCTTTTTGTTCTAGCCAGTTTACGGGTACCTCACTCAAAACAATTGCGGCAAGCTAAATGATCTAAACTTAATGAAACATAACCATTGTTAAAAGCCCCTAGCTTGGAAGAGGCAACCAGTTCGTTCTTTGCAAGCAAGCCTGAGAAGTTAAACTTAGGATTGCCGAGAACCGGAATCGTGCTGGTGATCTGAGGGGGTCTCGAGCGTGGGACAATGGGAAGTGCTAGTTCAACATGCTGACCACCTAGCACGCAGACACCCCCAACTACCCTTAATGCCGTAAATATTACGTTCTCAAAACAAGTAGCCGATGAGCAGCACAAATATATCCCAACTGAGCAGTCAAGTCGTGTAATAAAGCAAAAGCGCACGTTTTATGGCCTATTTACAAAGTGTAAACAACTTCGAACGGCTCTATAAAAATTTGAACAAGCAGTAATAATATCTGTTCCAATTTTATCCGTTCGTTACCAAAAAGGATCCACATGCGCCCATGCTCCGCTCACAGAATAGAAGGCTTGAAAATCAAATGTGGCATCACCAACAAAACAAGCAGTTATCGCCTGTCCCAAAAATATGTCTATATTGCTGGCTAGACACTTGAGACGATGAACCGGGAAATGGGTAGACGCCTTTTTCTCCTCCATTGTCCTCCCCCCCACCGCTCCCCCAACTCCAACCGCGAGCACTCTTTAAAGAGCCCTAACTCTTTTCACCTTTTGTTTGCAAATTATGTTCCAGAATCAAAACGAACGCTACGTGTTCTCTACGTGTTCTCTCCGGGGCGCTACAATTTATTTCGTGGACACATTGTAAGAAATTCTATATTGATCAATGGTATTTCATTCTGACTTTACAGGGAGAAGTTGATCCTTTCTTACTCCACAGTGCATTATAGAAATAATAAAGCCTACAAACAACGAACACAGCAAAGTTTCCTGATGTTTAGTACAATAACTTTGGGGAGAATACACTCCAGACGAACAGATAATACCGCTGACAGAATTCCAGTGCAAGAGTGATGACGTAACACGCTTGGTAAAGAGATTCTGCAACCTATAGAAAGTAATGGACCAATGAAAAGTTCCAGGCTAAAAGATCTATCAAACGAACTAGGACGAGTCACCATCCATTAGATGCAACACAAGTGCTTCAAAGTAGACTTCTCAATTAAGAGATCAGTACAAAGTTGCGTCAGTCTTCTAAAATCGATACCCAGTTCCAGACCGAAACTATTTTTTTTTGTGTAGTACGGGAAGTCGATTGTTTTGGTGTCAGTCGCAGGCTGACAGATGAAAAGTCTCTGGCAATCAAAGTAGACCAAAGGGCCCATAAATATGTATGAATGTTCGTGTAATCATTTTATTTTTTAACTTAGGTCTTAATCCAGGGGCGGTGCCTCTCATGGGACGTTAGTCCCGTTGCACCCACCCCTTTTGGCTTTTTGCTTCTTTTTTTTTTGTGTGTGTGTGTGTGTGTGTGTGTGTTGTATTACAAATTTGTATTGTATTCACTAGAGGAGCACCCAATAAAGCTGTAAAAAACAACAACAAAAAATTACACCCTTCGACGTCGTCAAAACCTGTATGGCTTAAACGCGGAAGCTCTCTAGAACTAGGTTTTAACTAACAACTTTATATATTCAATCAGTGAGATAGGACATCGGCAAAGAACGTCCCAATACTGCTGTTGTTATTCCCTGATCTTTTTTCTCAGTATTACTGAATAAAAAAAGTCCTTGATCTCCTGTCAAGTGAACTGGTGTGAAAGTAACTTTAAATACCTTGCTTCATCCCTGGCGTTTCTTATAACAGACAAGATTCCAGCCATCAGCCACAGACATGGACCCCAATAAGTGGCTACATATGTGAGAGGGATCGTAATACAGGGTACGAAATCCTCTAGCCCCACATAGCCCGCAGAAATATCCACCGAGGACGGCTGTTTCAAGGGAAAAGTACATCGCATGGCCCATCCACAAGGAACTGAGGGTAACGATCTACGACTTCTCTTGGAGAAAATGTAATAAACAATAAGAAATAACAAAACAGCAAGAGTTCATGATGTAATGAAAAAACTTGTCAAATCTCAAAAGCAAGATTAACTGAATCAATTTGCTTCACAAGCAACAGAGTTCGCGAAGGAGTCTTATAAATAATTCAAACCTCACCCATAAAAAAAAAACAAGATGTTGAAGGGACACCAAAGTTATAACATTCCAAAATCAAACAAGAAAGTGTTGCGCATCATTTCAGTTTGTTTGTGCGTTTATTGAAAAATTGCCACTTAACATTCCTAGATCATAGTTTTTTTGCAATTGCTTTGATGTTGACCTTCAAAAATGCATCAATTTAATTACCTAGAGGAGTACTCAACAAATGTTTATAAGGGGAGGCTCCCTTGGCATGGAGCTGAATGACCTATATAACTTTTTAAAACGCTATTTTTGCACAAAATATTATATCAGTGTCTGAATTAAGACCGTTTGGTTGTATATATATTTTTTCATGCTAGCAGAAATGATGTATGAAGTCCACAAAGAGTTTGTAAATGCTGCACGAAGGGAAACAAGTTCAGTGCTTAGAGCTAGAGGATATGATGCCATGACTACCCTCAGCTTTACAGGGATCAGAAAAGAGATCCAAACTCTATGTCCCAAATAATTCAGTTTCCTCTCTCCGTAGTGCGGGTAGGAGAGGACCCTGGGAACGAGGTTAGCAATATCACGTGTCCCCGAGGCCTTGGGGATCCTACGTTCCGCGTCAAATTCGTTTTCGGTCCTTTGCATTTTGAATGTCAATTTAATCCCGGCCATAATTTGTTGAAATACTTCAGGGAAACATAACATAAACTTGATCGTTTCATGACCATTCACGTATTGCTTCCCTCCCTCTCCTTCCCGAAAGGGATGGGAAGGAAAAAGTTGCAAGCATTTTAACAATTACGACCGGGACTGCAGTTTGAAACCAAAAAGATGTTAGATCTTGTTGCGGTGCCGGACTCGTTTTCAATTTACTTCCATGCGGGAGGTAATAGCGGGGAGAAATTGTGATTTCCTGGAATTGTGTGTAACTCTGAGAAATGTTTATAATACTAGGGTGTATTTTAATTCTGAGAAACGCTCTCTCAAACGCTGAATTAATCATGAGCTACTGTATAATAGCAGTCTGGTGGAAATCATCAATATTAATCGTCCTCCTTCAGCGTTGTGAAATTAAGTCTGCCAAACGTTTTTAGTATTGGGTTAACTTTGTAATCCGCCAATGGCAGATAAAGAAAGTAACGGTGAACGGCAAGATTTTACACAACCATGGGAAAATAGCAATGTGGTTCTCGTGGTTGAAGGTGAAAAATTCCATGTTCACCGAACTGTGCTTGCCTCGTACTCCCCCGTTTTCAAGGAGAAGTTTATGTCCGACGAATTTCAGGAAGAAGGGACGAAAGAAATTATCCTTCCCGATAAATTTAAGGCTAACGAGGTGAAGGAGTTGCTTCGGATTATTTACTTATACCGTACTGAAAAAGGGATCCCCCTTGATGAAATAAACGAGGAAAATTGTCACTACCTCTTATGCCTCGCACATGAATATCAAATGGAAGACATTACTCAGAGATGCGAAGAATTCATGTCAAAATAATGAAGGAATCTTTTTCAGCGAAAAAGAATCCGGATATCATTGCAGAGCTGGTATTTGCACAGACGTACAACTTAAAGAAGCTAAAGCAAGCAAGCATTGAGCTGGCCCAAAGTCTTATTCTTCAAGAGTTGAAAAAGCAAAAAGATTACGATAAAATCAGTTCAGACAATCTTCAGGAAATTATGGAAGGAATGTGAAATAAGTGAAGGACCTTATCAGATTTCTGGAGCATCACAACGTTAATTTTTCTTTTTAGGGGCCTCCAACGGGAAATTTTGAGGAAAAGACCTAAAAACAACAACAAAGCATGATTAAAGTTTTATGAAGTCATTTTAAGCATCTAGGGAGATTGCTGGGGAAAATATTATCTGCTCTTTAATTTACTCCCAACAAGACTGACCTACAACCTGGAACCTGACTTACCGCGAAGTTTCCCAGCAGACTTATCTCCAGATATTAGGGACCAGTTTGGTTGTGGCCAAAGGACATGATTCAGATCGTAAGTGGGAGGGGAGGGGGGTTTAGGAAAGATCGGTGTGGCAAAAAGGGCGACATTTTCGCTTTCAGTGAAGGAGGGGCGGAATTTCTGACAAAAATCTATGTCACCTATTCTAGACATCAATTCCCCTCAGACACCAACAATTATCTTTTTCCAAACAAAACTTTCCGTCCCGGAACATATAATTTCTTCTAAATCTTCCAGCCAGCAAAAATTGGCCCGAAGAACAGATATTTTGAGGAACAGATCCATTGGATGCCCCTGTTTTTCATTTGCATGCACTTTACACTGAATAAATAAAATACCAGTTTTAGCCCGTGGGGGAGTTACTCATGAGTGCCTTGATCGCCACTTATTTCACAGGGCGCCAAGACTCACAGCAGCCTACTGAAAGCCAAATTATAGGGATTTGGATAGGGAACCTGCACTCTTATTTGTAAACTGCACATTGATCATTAAATGGGAGATAAACAATTACCTGTTCTGTTCTTGAATCTGTTGCGGGGCGAAGTGAAATGGAAGTGGGTATATATAAGAAATTGCTCGTTTAAATGAAAAGACCATTTCTAACGCGCTCTTAGTGAAATAAAACAAAGCATTAAGCGAAAGTCTTGCTTCGAGTTGCTTTGAGGAACGTTCATCCATGACAGCCTTGTTTGACTTTGAAGCACTTTATCAAATCGCTGGAGCATCACAACGTTAATTTTTCTTTTTAGGGGCATCCAACTGGACATTTTGAGAAAAAGACCTAAAAACAACAACAAAGCATGAATAAGCATTTTGGGAGATTGCTGGGGCAAATTTTATCTGTTCCTCACTCCCAACAAGACTGATGGAAGAGTTCCCAGCCAGCATGCATGGTGCACCTACAACCTGCAACCTGACTGACTGGGAAGTTTCCCAGCAGACGTATCTCCAGACATTACGGGCCAGTTTGGTTGTGGCCAAAGGACATAATTCAGACCTTAAGTGGGAGGGGAGTGCGGTTTAGGAAAGATCGGTGTGGCGAAAAGGGCGATTTTTTCGCTTTCAGTGAAGGGGGCGGGGGCGGAATTTCTGACAAAAATCTGTTACATATTCTAGACATCAATTCCCCTCAGACACCGACAATATCTTTTTCCCAGCAAAACTTTCCGTCCCGGAACATATAATTTGTTCAAAATCTTCCAGCCAGCAAAAATTGGCCTGAAGAACAGATATTTTGAGGAACAGATCCATTGGATGCCCCTGTTTTTCATTTGCATGCACTTTACACTGAATAAATAAAATACCAGTTTTAGCCCGTGGGGGAGGTACTCATGGGTGCCGTGATCGCCACTTTGTTCACAGGGCACCAAGACTCACAGCAGCCTACTGAAAGCCAAATTATAGGGATTTGGATAGGGAACCTACACTCTTATTTGTAAACTGCACATTGATCATTAAATGGGAGATGAAAAATAACCTCTTCTGTTCTTGAATCTGTTGCGGGGCAAAGTAAAATGGAGTGGGTATTTATAAAAAATTGTTCGTTTAAGTGAAAAGAACAATTTCTAATGAATATCCGCTTGCCGTCTTAGTTAAATAAAACAAAGCATTAAGCGAAAGTCTTGCTTCGAGTTGCTTCGAGGAACGTTCATCCATGACAGCCTTTGGACACTAATCGCCTTTCTTTCGATTATTACTCTTTTCCATAATTCGTGCCTTTTTATAATTTATTTATCTTTGCCGTAAAAATTGTTGTTTTGCCATATCTTGAAATTTTAATTTTGCTGTCAACCACGTGACGTCATTTTCCCGCCGAAAAACGTTAAAATCGAAAAACAAAAAACATAGGATTTTTTGGAATACAAAGTTCTACCATCCTGCAAAGTTTGAGCCCAAACGAATAAAAAAGGCAAAAGTAGTTCCTACCCCGTAATATTTTGCGTCCTATACGCCCACCGTGGTTATGTGTGACGACTCGTTTTCAATTTACTTCCAGGAGGTAATAACGGAGAAATTGCGATTTCCTGGAATTTGTGTGCAACTCTGAGAAATGTTTATAATACTGGGATGTATTTTTAATTCTGAGAAACGCTCCTTTAAACGCTGAATTAATCATGAGCTACTGTATAATAACCGTCTGGTGGAAATCATCAATATTAATCGTCCTCCTTCAGCGTTGTGATATTAAGTCTGCCAAAAGTTTTAGCATTGGGTTAACTTTTAATCCACCAATGGCAGATAAAGAAAGTAACCGTGAACCTCAAGATTTTACACAACCATGGAAATTTAGCGATGTCGTTCTCGTGGTCGAAGGTGAAAAACTCCATGTTCACCGAGCTGTGCTTGCCTTGTGCTCCCCCGTTTTTGAGACGATGTTTACGTCCGACTTTCAGGAAAAAGAGAAGAAAGAAATTCCCCTTCGCGGCAAAAAGGCTAACGAAGTGAAGGAGTTGCTTCAGGTTCTTTTTACCCTACTGTAGAAAGGAAGCCACCCAATGAAATAAAAGAGGACAATTGCCTCTACCTCTTAAGCCTCGCACATGAATATCAAATGGCAGCCATTTCTCAGAGATGCGAAGACTTCATTGTCAAAATAATGAAGGAATCTTTTTCAGCGAAAAAGGATCCGGATATCATTGCAGAGCTGGTATTTGCACAGAAGTACCACCTCAAGAAGCTAAAGCAGGCAAGCATTGAACTGGCTCAAAGTCTTGCTCTTCCAGAGTTGAAAAAGCAAAAAGGTTACGATGAAATCCGTTCAGAGAATCTTCAGGAAATTATGGAAAGAATGATAACACGGCTACAGAGTCAATTAAGTGAAGCTAAGCGGTGTCTATCTTATTGCGATAAACGACCTCATCAAATTGCTGGTTTTACTGGCCCGGAGGAAAATATCGCATCCATTCAAGAACCAAGCAGGTCATCACAACGTTAATTTTTCTTTTTAGGGGCATTCAACTTGAAAGTTTGAAAAAAAGACCCTAAAAACAACAACAAAGCATGAATAAAGTTTTCTGAAGCCATTTGAAACATTTAAAATGAGATTGCTGGGGAAAATCGTATCTGTTCCTTGCTAGCAATACCACCATCAAATCCTTTATTTTGGATCCGCTTCCGCTACCCTCCTGAAGCAGCACTTCGATTTACTTTTACCAATTATCCTGAAGATAGTCAACTTGTCACTGGAATCTGGTCATTTTCCGTCTTCTTTGAAAACTGCTGTTCTATCTCCACTACTTAAGAAAGCCAACTTAGATCATGAAGTTCTTGCAAACTACAGACCTGTTTCAAACCTCAATGTAATCTCAAAAATTATTGAAAAGGTTGTCGCAATACGTCTTCAAAATATTTAGAAGCTAACCAGCTAAATAAGCCGGTACAATCTGCCTATAAACCTTTCCACAGTTGTGAAACCGCCCTTGTGCGCTTTCATAATGACATTTTGGTTGCTATTGACAAACGTCAGTGTGTTATGCTTCTACTGTTAGTCCTGTCCTGTCTGTCCTGTCGGAATTTCTGACAAAAATCTGTCACATATTCTAGACATCAATTCCCCTCAGACACCGACAATATCTTTTTCCCAGCAAAACTTTCCGTCCCGGAACATATAATTTCTTCAAAATCTTCCAGCCAGCAAAAATGTTTTGTCAGTGTGTTATGCTTCTACTGTTAGACCTGTCTGCTGCCTTCGACACTGTGGATCACGATATCCTCCTTACAAGATTGCACTCTAAATACTCTATCTCTGGCATAGCTCTTGAATGGTTTCGCTCCTACCTTACTAATCGCTCAGAATTTGCTTTAATCGAAGGGTGTAGATCGCAGTCTCGCGAGCTGAAGTGCGGTGTACCTCAAGGTTCTGTCCTTGGACCGATTCTGTACTCCACACAGCACCACTGGCCGACATTCTACGATTCCACGAAATGCAATTTCACTTTCACGCCGATGACACTCAATTGTATATTTCTTTCTCTACAAACAACGACATGGAATTAACCAACAGTATCGCTAAGATTGGGAAATGCCTGTCCGACATTAATAAGTGGATGTCCATCAACAGACTAAAACTAAACAAAGATAAGACCGAGCTTCTCTACTTATTCTCAAAGTATAATCCACAACTATCCCTACCCCCTCTTCGCTTTGGAACTGACATAATCAAGCCCTCTCCACATGCAAGAAACATTGGCGCTATCTTCGATACCACCATGTCAATGCTTCCCCATGTAAACAATGTTTGTAAATCTGCCTTTTATCATCTTCGCACCATTTCGCGCATAAGGAAGTACTTATCAACGCAAACTACTGAGATTCTTATTCACGCCATCATAACTTCCAAACTCGATCACTGCAATTCTCTACTATATAATGTCGCTAAAAACGTCATCGAAAAGCTTCAATTGGTGCAGAATGCAGCTGCCAGACTGATTACACCTTCAACGAAGTGTGATCACATCACTCCCATCCTCTTCGTTCTTCACTAGCTACCTGTCTCCGAACGAATTAAATTCAAGACTCTACTACTTACCTTCAACGCTCTGCATCAGCAATCTCCAACCTACATTCAAGACCTTATCACCCGCTACTTACCCTCTAGATCGCTTCGGTCATCTTCTACGCTCAGTCTGAATACTTTTAGCTTTAACCGTTAAGACCTATGGATCTAGAGCATTCTCTGTCTCAGCCCCCGAACTTTGGAACAAACTACCTGACGACATACGCTCATGCGAGAATCTAAGTCTTTTTAAGCATAACCTTAAAACCTACTTTTTTAAGAACTTTTACTTCAGTCATTAGGAAGATGTATTTGATTTTATATGTGTTTTATTTAAATTTGAATTTATGTATTTGAATTAACTTTTAATTCTAATTTTTTCACTTTGTTAAGCGCCTAGATCTATTACTGGATAGGCGCTATATAAATGTTCTTCTTCTTCTTCTTCTTCTTCTTATTATTATTATTATTGTTCCTCACTTCCAACAAGCCTGATCGGCATGATGGAAGAGTTCCCAGCCAGCAAGGTGCATCTACAACCTGCAACCTGACTTACTGGAAAATTTCCCACCAGATGTATCTCCAGACATTACTGGCCAGTTTGGTTGTAGCCAAAGGGCATACAGTGGAACCCCGCCTTACGACCACCCCGTTTTTAAGACCACCTCGTTACTACGGCCATATTCTTTCAAACCAAACGTAAAAACCATTGAGTCATTTTATTATTTTGAAGACCTCGTTAATGCGACCACCTCGTTATTACGACCAGGATTTTATGGCCCAACGGTGGTCGCATTAACGGGGTTCCACTGTAATTCAGTGGGAGGGAAGGGGGTTAGGAAAGATCGGTGTGGCCAAAAGGGTCACATTTTCGCCTTCAGTTAAGAGGGGGGGGGGGGAGCTTCTGACAAAAATCCATGTCACCTATTCTAGACATCAATTGCCCTCCGACACCAACAATTATCTTCATCCCGGCAAAACTCTCATTCCCGGAACATATTTTTTTCTTCAAAATCTTCCAGCCAGCAAAAATTGGCCTGAAGAACAGATATTATGAGGAACAGATCCATTGGGTGTCCCTGTTTTTCATTTGCCGTGCACCTTACACTGAATAAATAAATTTACCAGTTTTAGCCCGTGGGGGAGTTACTCATGAGTGCCTTGATCGCCACTTAGTTCGCAGGGCGCCAAGTCTCACAGCAGCCTACTGAAAGCCAAATTATAAGGATTTGCATAGGAAACCCAAACTCTTATTTGTAAACTGCACATTGAAATTAAATGGGAGATAAAAACTTACCTGTTCTGTTCTTTAATCTGCTGCTGGGAAGAGTGAAAAGAAAGTGGGTATTTGGTAAGAAATTGCTCGTTTAAGTAAAACGAACAATTTCTAATGAATACCCACTTGCCGTCTTAGTTAAATAAAAAAAGCATTAAGCGAAAGTCTTGCTTTGAGTTGGCTTCGAGGAACGTTCATCCATGACAGCCTTTAGACGCTAATCGCCTGTCTTTTGATTATTACTTTTTTCCATAATTCGTACCTTAATTGAATACCGCTTGAATGAAGTTTAATGCGCCTTTTTTATATTTTCTTTATCTTTGCCGAAAAAATTTATAAATACGAAAGAGTTCTCGTTTCTTCTACCGACAGACTAGTAGCTTTTCCAGCCCGAGTTAGCTTTTTTTTTTTAAAAAAGGTTTAAAGTTGTTCTAACGTTTATAATTTGCAGTCTATGAAGTCTAACGCACATTTTGCAGTGAATGCATCCCTGAGCATCTGTGTAGGTTTAAGCAATTTATAGTACAAGACTCGTCCACACCCCGGGGGATTTGACAGCTCAAGAGTCCCTACCTCCGGGAATTTGCCATCCAAGGCAAAAAAATGCCAATGCCCGGGGGTCAGCCCGGGGGGGGGGGGGGCTGGGCGCAGGTGGAATTGACTGATGCATTAGTATTTCCTTGGTGACTAAAACAGAAGGGTCATATAATGTATTTATTAATTCGTGGCATTCCTGACACCCGGAAGGAAACAAGATAAAAGAGCGAGGCAGAATTAACCAAAAGAACGAGTTAACAGAGAAAATTAAGGTAAAAGGATCATGTAACAGTGATAAAAACTCAACTTTTATTTCCTTTCAGCATAAAAGCTTACAAACTCCATTCCTAGAAGTAAACCATGAAATCACGAACATTAAGTCATCCTAATAACAAAGCAGTTTCTTCATTCAGATTTCTGCAAGCTAAGTCGCTCCGGTTTTACTAAGAAACACGTCAGACAAATAACAGAAATAGAAAACACAGAGCACAGCAAAGTTTTGGTTGTTTCATATAGCAACTTCGGCGAAAAGACACTCCAGACGAACAGGTGATACCGCTGACTAAATACTAATGTACAGTAAACACAAAGGACCAGAGACTGGCAGACAGCGATGACGTAACACGCTTGGTAAAGAGATACCTGTAGACTAAAGAAAATGATGAATAAAACGTTCGTTAGTTTACGTTTAAAATTAAGACTCTTGAAGCTAACGTGGCAGAGCCCGATAATCTAGGCACAGTACTCATATATTTGGTAAAATTAGTTACGTTAAGATTTCATGTTTTTACTAGGAACTTGATCTGGAATTTTCTCTCTACCGACCAAAGGTTTGCCTCGGGGTTTTGAGTCTTTTGAAAAAATCGTTAACGTAACCTTTCAAATCAGAGCCGAAATATGCAGCAATTTCTTTTCTAAGTCGATATGGTGAACAAAGTGGTTCCATCGTGTGTAGTGCTGCAGATAAAATATATCATAAAGATAAAAGTGATGTGAAGGTAAACTTGTACGCACCTCACTGAATCTCTGGTATTTCGTATAACAGACAAGATTCCAGCCATCAGCCACAGGCAGGGACCGCAATAAGTGGCTACATATGTGAGAGGGACCATAATACTGGGTACAAAATCCTCTAGCCCCACATAGCCCGCAGAAATATCCACTGAGGCCAGGCTGTTTGAGTTCCCAAGGGAAAAGTACATGGCATGGCCCATCCACAAGGAACTTAACGTGACAATCCACGACTTCTCTTGGCTACGGAGAAAATGTGATAAATAATAAGAAATAACAAAACATTAAACGTTTCTAATGTAATGAGAGAACTTGATAGTTCTCAAAACGGCGAGATTAACTGAATCAATTTCCTTCCTAAGCGACAGAGTTCGAAGAAGTCTTTTAAGTTCCATAAAAGCAAGAATTCAAAACCTCGCCCAAGATGTCAACAACAAGATGTTGAAGGGACACCACAGTGAATAAAGTACCTTTCAACTATTTTCCAAAACACAAACCGCCTTTTTAATACTTCATGGCTTGGTTTAAAGTACTTTTTTAGACATATCATGACTCACAACAAATTCTTGCAAGTATTTAAGTATTTTGTGACATTTTACGAGTCACGTAATGTATTCTTTTGCATCTCAAGAAACTATGTCTGACTTTTAACAAATGTCGCGAATTACCTACGTATTTTCTATTTTGAAGGATAATCGAGAAGTTTTTCAACTCGAAAACAATTCATTCATTAAATACATCATTTCCTAGTAACCCCAAGTCTGTTTCAAAGCAAGGCGTAGAGCAAAGCCATGGATATGAAAATGGTGTTTTATTCTCATGCAAATAAAACTCATTTTCACAGGAAAGGTTTTGAACTTAAACCTCGTTTTGAAAGTGAGTTTTTGGAACTTGGAAATAGCCTAGTCCTCATATGCCTACCTTTTCCAGAGTACTTGGCTTAATATATTTTCTTGAACTACAAAAATAGCCAGGATGGCAGCATTGTGGGGTCGCTGAAGAAGGATTTCCAGTAACAAAAAACTAGACAGGAGCCCTTCTAGAGGTTCACATACGTCACAAATATATTCCTGGAAAAGTCTCTTCTTGTTACTGTTATTTGCCTTAAATAAGAGAATTACATTCCACAACACCATGGCTGTCACGCAACAGTACGTCATTCGCGCTTCAATAATCCCTTTTGTGATTGGTTCCTTTGGTAACCATGGTAACTGAACATTTCCAGTGACAGCACGATAGAGGTAGGAAGACACACAACCGACGATGAACACAACAGAAGTTAGAATGTCATGGCGACCGTAGCGGAATCCAATGATAAACACAAGTGATGTAAAATAAGTTATTGATAATATTATCTTGTTTTCTGGCTTAACAAGCCAATCTCCTATATCAGGTATATCAGCCCATTTTATTCCGGTTTGATTCCAAGCTCTGGATAGTCTTCCTAAACCAAGAAGTACGAAAACAACCAGACAAGACAATAAGTCTCTATATTGTGCTTTCGCCGCTTCCCACGAATAACAACTGTTCTCCCTCCTAATCGTTTCAGCGTTGACAAATTCTTTTCTTGAAAAAAGATCGCCTAAGTTCACGTCAGTAAAAATCACTTGGTCTTTACTCGAGCCTGTGTGCGTTAAACTGTGATTAAGGGGTTTTTCTTTCCTATATCTCCCACAATTTTCACCGTCTAAGCTGTCTGACTGAGTGGCTTTTTCTGCCGTTACCTCCGACGCAGCGCGAGTGTTTGTCTTGCAAAATAACACACTTTTCTCACATAAAATGATCATGAAAAATGTCGATGTAAGAAAATACCAAGTCTGATGCTCCTCTTCGACAAAACTACTCGATAAAAGGCTAAACGTGTGAAGTAAAACTCCTGTGATAAGAAAGAAGTGTCTTCTGCTTTGAAAAAGAAAAGAAAACCAAGATAAAGTCCACGATAAGGATGATATAAGGTTTGGAATGCGAAGCAAAATGAATGTGAGAGAGACTCCAGCCTGCAGCGCTACAGTCGAACCGTAAATAAAGGATTCGACGCTGTTCGCAGCACACATGACGTCACTTCCCCCTGAAAAATTAAGAGGAATTGAGAAAGGAGTAGTTTTCTTATTTGAGAGACTATATTATGAGGAATAGTTTTGCACGCAAACTGTCGGTTTGTTCAGTGTAGATTCACACAATTGTCCAGTGGACTGCAGCGAGCAGCCTCCCTTTTTCTACAAATTTGGTGAGGCGAGCGCACGAGACACGAGAAACCAGAGCGGCAGCTCCCGCCTTGCGCCTTCAGTCACGCGCGCGGTCTTTTTCGTCTCTCGCGCGTTTCGCTCGACGGGTCACGGATTAAGGAAAAAAGAGACTGCACGCAGTTAAATTGTCCAGCGCTGACCACAGGATATTTTATTTTTGTCTTTCCTTCTTAGTTCTAGTCTACACTTCTAAAATTGTAGAAGTTTGGAACAGTCTGTCAAAGAAAGGATTAAGTAAATTTTTTCCCCGCCCGGCAAGAAACAGCCGTCATTCGTTATTTAGTTCTCACACGTAAGAGGTGGAAGTGTCTGACAAAGTGAGGATAATGTCGCCTATTTCTCCCCGGTCATGAACCGTTTGTCATTTATTACTTAGTTCGACACTCAGAGATGTGAAAGCGTAGTTAGTAGAGGGGTCCTCTTTACTAACTATGGTGGAAGTGTAAAGTAGTCAGACAAAGTGAAGAAAATGTCACAGTTAGTGCCAAAGCACGCCCAAATCATTGTCGACTTCTAATCAGCGCCTTGTGATCGAAACTATTTTTCGTTTGCAACCTGGAAAAAAAACGTCTTAAAGCTAGGGAAGCTCGGAAAAGAAAGTTTCAACTGCTTTTTTCACTTACCAATCACTGTGCTGGAACATGCTAAGAGGTGAAGAACGGCAACAAGAAGAACAGCGCCGCTCACCACAAAGACACCTGTCACAGAGACATCAAGGCGTTCATTTCTTTTGTTTGGAAAGGAAATTCGATGTAAACCACAGGCCACCCAGCAAAGCGTTTGAATAAGAACAGCTATACCACAAATCATTGCATGAAGGTCGTATTTTGAAAGCGAGGCGGTCATGCGACTGGTCATTTTCTCAAGAGCCAGGATGTACTGCTTAGCAACCTTTCCCGCCTTTGTCTTGAGATTTGTGGAACTGTGTGCAGTTTCTGTGGATTTGAGCCAATCAGAGTGAAGCTTGTGGGCGTGGTTTAGTTCGTACATGTTCTCCACGGAGTGGCCATTTGCAGTAAGTGTTTTAGACAGCTGGTGTGTGTTAAGCTGTAGAGCTCTTAGCATTTCTCTTGGTGTATGAAAGCCGAAGAGGCTTGGTATAGCAACTCCTATGCTGAAAAGAAAACAAAGAAGGAATCAGATAGAATTTACCAACACTACGAAAAACATAAGAGCTTTTAATGCAGAAAGCATTGAGTAACCTTCCTCTGGTCAGTTTTGTTGCAGGTTTTGAGTCCATCTATGAACTTCTTACATATGATAAGGCAAATAAATAGGATTGATCGTGCTCCTTGCCAGTTGAAGTGTTGAGATATCCCTACACTCTGGCTAAAAAAATAGAGTTGAATATACTTTCAACACTTCCAGGTCCCATGACCTATTAGAAGCTTTAAATAGTTAAATTATGAAGGCCGTTTCGTCTTTTACCTGTTTTGAGGTATTGGAAGCCCCAAAAGTACACTCAAAGTTGGCACCAGATCAATTTGTTGAACTTCTTTCCTGTTAAATACTTCACCTCCAAGACGTTCAAACAAAGGGCTCATAAACACAAGGGGTGTGCTTGTCTCTGAGGATGATGCACCACCATGGCTCCCTGCATCACTCATTCCATGATCACCACAGAGTACCATCATAGAAGGTGCCTCTCTTTTTTTATCCCAACTGAGCATTGCGTTATAAATGTTGTTTATAATATGGTCCATTTCCAGGAGTTTGGGTCCTACAAGGGGACTTGATGGTCCTGCAATGTGTCCTATATGGTCAAGGCCCAAGTAGTGAAGTATCATAATGTCCCAATCATCACTTTTAAGCTCACTGTCGATGTGCCTGGTGACATTGTCATCAACCTATCAATAATTAATACAATGCCATGAATGGATTAGGACAAGTCATCCATTATAAATTAATTTGCAATTCAATGTTTTCCTTTAAAAAATAATTAACTGACTCTTGATTATTTTCCATAAAACTACTCTGTGTAACTTTGTGATTCCTTTGTTTGAACAAGCTAACTTTGATAACAAATTTTGGGTGCCTCAATTTAAGCAGGCATTGTTTTGGGTATCCAAAACAATCATAGATTGCTGTAGTACCACACACGTATGCCAGTCATGTAGTTCTACCTGTTTGCGGTTGTTTGAATATTATTTTATTGCCTTCCAGTTACATGGCCTTGGGAGTATGGGCTTGAGATTTTTCTTGGACTAATGTTTGGTCCAGGGAATTTTTGGGGTTTCATTGGAAGCCACAGTGATTTTTCTGGGGGGTTCTGCTCTCTTTCAATCATCCCGGTAACATTAACTCTGGGGTAACCCCTAGGGACTACTACTGCTATCTCCACACCTCAGTGTAATCAGTGACAAAAAATGATGTTGTGCCATCTGTCCTTTCAAAGTGCTCAGGAAACAGCCTCATCCACGTGTCATCACCGTAAAAAACAATCTTCTTGTTTGCAAACTTCATCTGACTTATCAAATTGTCTTCTAGGAGAAATTCCGAGTCTATGTTGAAAACCACATCAATAAAACCTGGTATCCCACCTGTGGTCAGTGCCTACAGGGGAAGAAAAGAATTTCAAATTTTATGCATGTATAAATTAAAATTAATTTCCTAATGCCAATACCAACAAAATCCTTTTACTCAGAAGTGCACACTATTTTATTATCATAAGTAAACGGCACCATGGACAAAATCCATTTTACCCAAAGTTTATTCTGTTGGCAGAATTTTTGGTTAGTTGGGCCAGACCTGTCCCTTGCTTCTGTGACCAATCTTAATTGAGGAATAAGGGACTTAAAGCTTAAGTAACTGACCACAGCATCATATTGCAAGCACGTCTATTTTGTTGGTTAAACTGACCTTTATTCTTGGCATAGTTACAGTTGGTGGGTGTGCCTTTGCTAGAAAGCTGGAAAAAATAAAATTGAGATGTCATTATACTTCTACATGTATTTATTAAATTCCCGAGCTGAAGGATACTTTCTCACTGTTTTTTTTTTTCAGTAGGCCCTTCCATGTGCTTTTTCAACTTTTGACAATATTGTCACCATATTGTCCTCAATATTGCGCATTGCTGCAAAGAGCACATTAAATTCAGTTAACTTAACATGTACCAAGTTTAAAACTGGTATGTCAGAAAAAGCAAAGATATGGCTCTGCAAATTAGTGACATTTTATAGACATCGGTATAGTGAGGGCAAGTGTAGGGGTCTATTTCTATAATGCACCAATCAGCAGCCATCCTGGCAGGGTGACCCTGGGGACATATGCAAGCAAGCCTCGGGATTTGGTGAGTTTTCAGGGGCAGATCCAGGATTTTTTTAGGAAGGGGTGCACTCGCCTCTTGCTCTACTTCAACACCAATAAACCAGATAGTTTTGTTTTTTTTTGCAGAATACCAGTTGTATTAGAAAACCGCAGGTCATCTTAGGGGGGGTGCGCACCCCCTGCACCCTCCCCCTAGATCTGTCCCTGGTTTTGTTGGCAATTTTTTCTCCAGGATGTTGGCTGCACTATTTAAAAGGATCCCTGGGGAAAGACCCAAGGGATTTTTATCACTGACTGAACTGCCAACAATTTGAAATTGAACTAGTGCTTCTTTGCAAAGACCAGGAACCCCCCCTTCCCGCCCTACCCACCTATGGAGGGGTACTGATTAGTGCATAAATTATGTACAGCTGTGATTTCCCACATAATTAAATTTGAGTAGCTATTGGGGCACTTCAAATTTCTGCATACGTGAATTCTCTTTAACCCTGACCCCCCCCACCCCCCTGGATACAAAGGTTGTCACTCTGGCCTTAAAAAAAATCAATATACAGTTGAACCCCGCTATTTCGAACTCCATTAGTTCGAAGTCCCCGCTACTTCGAAGGAAGCTCTAATTCCCTTGGATTTACCCATATGTTTTCAGTCATTTACTATCAGCTATTTCGAACTCGGTTATTTCGAATGCCCCGCTATTTCGAACTCATCGTTCTTTCCCTACACCTTAAATCAATCCCGTTATTTCGAACTTGTACGTACAAAAGAGCACAGCTGGAAACGTATTGCATTTTATTTGAGCTCGTGTTGCGTAATTAATGACTTAGCAATGCTTCACTCACGTGCAGTGTCCCGCTAAGAAATTCCAGCTGTGTTATTCAATTACAAAACAAGACGTATGAACTCTGCTGTCTCTATTCTAATCATTCGACATTGTATTTTTATTTAATCAGTGTCTTTCTTCATACTTTACTGTATTTTATTAAAAAATGATTCATTATTACGAATTTTACGCTTCCCCGGTTATTTCGAAACCCCGCTATTTCGAACTTTTTTTCATTT
Source organism: Porites lobata (assembly GCA_942486035.1). Classification (NCBI taxonomy): domain Eukaryota; kingdom Metazoa; phylum Cnidaria; class Anthozoa; order Scleractinia; family Poritidae; genus Porites; species Porites lobata. The sequence goes on along the minus strand of CALNXK010000143.1, from coordinate 1,107,913 downwards.
CCCTTGGGACTTCGAAATAGCGGGGTTCGACTGTATTTATAATAATTTAGTGTCACGCAACAAAGTACATTAGTAGGATACCGTTACGTTACCTAAATGACTTGTTAGTTCTGATTATTTCTTGAGTAAAAGGCAACCTTGACTGATTGTTAAATACGAAGTCTGCCCTTAAGGCATCGATCAACACGATCACCACTCTTCCGAATTTTGGAGACAAAGGATCTCCTGGCCTCTCAGCTGATGGCTCCGGTGGAAGGTCCGTGATGGCTGCCATTCCTTGGATTGCTTTCTTCAGAGGAAAGAAACCTCTCAGAAACAGTACAAGACCCAATATTTGACAAAAAAGAAGAAGAATTAAGAAAAGGCTATGACCGGAAGCCATCTTGTTCTCAAGCTAAAGAGCTGCTGTCCCCGAAACGTTGACGAATTTAACCAAAACGTTTCCCATTAGCAAGAATTATAACTGCGTATTACTCTGAGTTTCAAAACTTAACATTTCCTCCTGATCGCCTTGGGATAATGAACTTCTAAAGCAGAGTAACGAATTTATTCATTGCTTTTGTCCGCCATTTTGGAAAGTTTCGCCTCCGCAATACTTGAGACCTGCGGTAGAAGCATAGAGAGGTTGCAGGGTCATGTATGAAAGCGGAACATAATTATACCGGGATAAACAACATGGCCGACAGAATGGAGGATTTAAAACTCACTGTAAACCAGGATTTTGCAAAAAAGCTTCAGAAACAGAAGGAAAAAGCTGAACTTGATAATTGTAAGTAGGAAAAAAACTTCTTCGGCGTTCAACAAGTTCAAAATTCGAGGCTAGTGAGTAGTGAGCACTGCATGCTGGCTGCCAAAATTGAGATCCCTATCACGTGGTTCTGTTGTCTGTTATTTGCAGTGAAACAGAAGTTTGGAGACAAATATCTTGATGAGGAATCTGAATCAAGCTCTTCCGAATCAGAGGATGACGATGCGAGAGTGAGTGAAAATATTAATACTGGAAATTGATATTAATAAGCTGATAACAGCATTTTGCTGATACTTTATACTTGTGCCTTTAAGCTTATTAATTTTATGTTGTGGTTCAATTTTATCCTAAACTGCAACTAGTCTCGTATTTTTCTTTTGAGTCACAGTAGATCAAGAGCATGCACAGGGGGAGGGTGGCTTCGCCGTGAGGAACGAGGACGGAAGCCCGAGCAAAGACAAAATAAGAGACTGTGAAGGGATATTTGATCTGGCAATTTGCCGCTTTTCATGCCTCCTGAATTGACAGTTGCTTCTTCTGAAAATTTGCACCATTTCGCATTCTTTTTCCTGTAAACAAACAGCTGATCTATTCGCTGCTGTTTGGTTAGGAACATTAGTTCAAAATACAAGAAAACCTCCACAGTCTTCCTTTTTCCACTCTCCGCCCTAATCTCTCCTCCTTTTTACCATTTCACTTTTGAGTTTGCCGCTTGTTGCTGCGAGGAAAGAAAGATGACCGCTCATGTTCTAATTTTATCCTTGGTTTAATTTTTTCCCTTTGTTTCAAACTCATTATCCTACGTTACCATACCCTAAAACAAAGGGAAATAAAATTTAAACTAAAGATAAAATTAAACCACAACATATAATTTTATATATGTTGCGGCTCAACTTTAACCTTGGTCCAAATTTTATTCTCCTTTGTTTAAATTTATTTCCATCAGTGTCGCCACTTTCAGATTGTCCATAATACACATTGTTTGCCCCTCCCCCCCCCTCCCGCCTCCAATTTTGGATAACCATTGGTTCCAACTTCTCCTGGGCATTTTATTCATCCCAAACAAAAAAGGTTTATCGATGGCGAGGCAAATTAAGTGGCAAGTTATAAATAGTTGAAACAGAGGAAAGTGCAAATTGAAATCAAGGATAAAATTGAACTGCGACATACAGGCATGTGCATGTACAATTATGATATAGTCGAAGCTCTTGATCACCAACAGATTCTGTTGTTGATGGCTGCCTTTAACCCTGTTTGAATTCTCCTCCTACTACAGCCATTCATGAAGTAGTTACACCTGTAGCTCCAGTTGTTGACACTGTCTTTATCTCTTTTTTAAGGGGTATCCTTTTAAGAAAAGCCTCAGCTTTATTTATGAACACTTTCTATTACTGATTTTTTCCAGGAGCTTACATCTCAGAAGGAAAAGGATTTTCTTACTGTGCTCTCTCTGATAAAAAATAGAGATCCCAAGATTTATGAGAAGGATTCCAATTTTTACCATGAAGAAGGTATGACAACAGATCATTCCATAGTGTATCTGCTCATGAACGGGCATGGTTAGATATTGATCCTTCATTTCCTATTAAAGTGAAGGTACATGTAGTCAAGCATTTTAATTTATAAATAGTAAAGTTCTCCATGCGAAGTTCACTATTAATTTTGATACAACTGTACATAATGTAAATATTGAACTCATTATTCTTCCAAATATCATGCCCTTCAGTTTAGCACTCAAAACAGCTAGGCCTTGTTTTTAAAATAATATAGTATTTTGTGTTCTGCGATGCTGCATCACACAGTTAAGCTTGGAAATTCAAGCATGCTCTTTTGCAAAACAAAGAACCCTTTTGAAAAAAAAAAGAAAAATGCACTTTATTTGAGTGTCAATGTATTTAGCACGAAAGTACTAATTGGGGACACTATATTTTACGAAGTTGTAGTATTGGTCCGGCCCCGGGAATCGAACCCGTGACCTCCCGCTCTACAGTGAACACGCTCTACCGACTGAGCTAACCCTGTCGCAGTTCAAATATGTTTGAATATAGAGATTTAGCTGCTGTAATACCTCATGAAAGTGAACACTCAGAAGAATTGATAACTCTTTAGTTTGAATTCTCATGACATCATATGAACGAGTAGAAGTAGGATGTGCAGGATGTTTGTTATCTTTGGGGTGTGGAAAACAGCCTTTTGATCTGTTACAAAAAGGTGTCTATATTTTTGACATTATTGTATGATGTTTGATCCTTTTGGTACCAAAGGAACTGCCTGTAATGTAAAGAGCTTTTCATATTATCATCATCCATAAATTATGGAGTTACACTGTATTTGTAAGGAGAGACCAAAATATTAAATTAAAGGGGTCAGAGGTAAAAGGGCACATCTGATGAACTTACCAAACTTGAAATTGTTCAATTGCCAAATCTTTGCATACAGACTTACTCTGACATAAAATAACATTCCACAGCATGCAAAGAAAGTAGTGTCCAATAGCCCAGGGCTAGAGGATTTTGCCATCGGGCTAGTGATTTTTGTTCTTAACTTGCCTGAGGGGCAAGTGCTGTTTTTTGGGAAAATTCAAATTACAGAAGGATTGCAATCGATACTGCTAATCAAAAAGGGTTTTGTGGCTAGTTGAAATGACTTGTTGGCTAGTACATGCTAGCTACAGCTTGCCTGAATGACAGGCTGTAAAACTGACTTTCTTTGCACCCTGATTCAGGCATTTTTTTTTTCTGTACAATGTAGTTTTGCCCTACATTCCTGAGAAATAACAAAAAAAAATTCCCAAATTTTGCAGTGCTGTTTTTCCACTGACCCCTACTTGTTACAATCTTTTAGCAGTAGAAAAATCTTCATCAGAGGAGGACAGCAAGGACCAATCCAAGTCCACTAAGCCAATGTATTTGAAAGATTTTGAAAGGAAAGAGTTGCTAGAGAAAGGAAGGTTTGTGGGAGGAGTTATAGTACTACCTGTGATTTAGCTACAATCATATAAGCACGATAATGCATGTTTTTAATTTGAACTAAATTGTGTTGCTGTTGTGCACTAGTCTAAGGAAAGCCAAAGTTATGCTAAATAACCTAGCCATTCTGCCTGATTTTACAAAAAAATGTAAATATCCTAGCATAAAGCCAAATAAATCAGGGTACAGTGTACTATACGTGTAGGTGCTTGAGCAACAGCAGGGGGTATTTCGCAGACTACTGAACAGCCACCAAACTCCAAATAAATCTATTGAGTATAGTGATCAAGGTTAGGAAACTGAAAATCAGATGAGTTTTGAAGTTCTGTAAAATATCCTTAAATAGTTGATTTACCAAGTTTACTTCAGAGTAATTCAGCATTCATTGGCCATTCAGCGTAATGCAAAATACCCCCACTATCTCGCTGTTACTCAAAGACTGTTGCAGAAAGGGGATGTTACAGAATCGACCAATATCCCAGTGATTCTGCTACAAATAGTTATGGTGAGTCTCAAGACTCATCTTGTGAAAAATCATGAGTAAAAAAAATACTTTGGCCTTTATGTATCCACCCAGTTAATCTGAAGATGGACTCCAAAACTCTGTATTACAGTATCCTGAAATTAAGTTAGAGTCCTTCTATTTTAAAGCACAACAAAGGCTAAAAGAAATATGCTTAGTTTAACAGCAGCCATAATAACTGCCATAGAAATCACACAAACAGGATATTCTACAAAAACACGTCTTCAGATCAATCAATCTATCTTTGCGTCCTACAAGACGCATGCCATGATTTGTTATGGGTCAGGGATGCAAGATGCAGAGGTAAAAAAAATCACTGATATCCAGCCATCTTGACCTGATGCTTGGTCAAAAACGCATAATCATCTTATCTAAGCAGCACAATTAAAGGTGCACTAAATCATCAAACTAATAATCGATGCTTTGACTTCCAATTAAACATAACTTTTTAACTCATTTTTTATTTTCACTGGCAGCAAAGCATTCTTAAGTGACGAAGAAAGTGATGAAGATGAAACATCCGAGGTAAACACACATAAAGAACTTCGCAACTGTGAAAGACATAGTTTATTAATTTTTGCAGTGGTAACCGTACCTTACATGTACAAACAATAACATTTGCTTAACTTATAATTTGTGGATTTTTTCATGTCACAGGGCAGGGCATCTCCTACCTTTGTAGAAGAACAAAAGCTCCTCAAGGAAAGGTTGTAATGTTATTCCTCAGATGTTGCCCTTGTTATGGTGATATTTAATATATAAGTATTGGGGCTTTTATGGAAGAAGAGGAATGGTTTCAAACAGTTTCTAATAAACATTTGATTCAAATTTGATTTCAGTTTCAAAAAAGCCATTCAAACCAATGATGATGATGATGATGATGATGATGATGATGCTTTCCTGAAGGTCAGGGAAAAAACTTCAGAGGAAAAGGTAAAAATTCTCGTTGCATATATAGCATGTGAAATCTTTTGCCTTGTTCTCGCCAAATTGGCTGAGCCTCCGCACTGTCTTTTTAGAGATGTCAACCTCTGGAGGTCCAAAATCTGGAGACTCTGTTCTGCATTAGCCCCTCCAATATCAGTGACCACCTCCCTTTCTCCCTCCCCTCCCCGATGACAAGTATAAATCAACCCATTCTGCAAATTGTAACATGGGAGTTGCTTACATTGTGGGTCATTACTGATGTCTTACATGTACATGAAATACAGAGCATCAAAATTTGCTATTGTAATATTATTGTAATTATGAAATAATCTTTGTTAGTGATGAAATAAGTGAAAAAATACCCCAAAAACTGTAAAAAAATTCGAATTTTTGGGGAAAATGGGTAAATTCCAAACCCAAGCACAGAAAAGTTTCAAAAGTGGATTTTGTCTGGAGCTGATTTGGTTACCCTTGCTGGAGAGGGAAGATTGGTGCTCTATATTTATCAGGGAGAGTTGGCGCGTGTATTCAAAGTTTTACCTTTCTTGATGTTATAGATAATCCTAAAATAAATTATAGTAAGTTACATCTTTCAAATTTTGAGCAGCACTAGCTGGTTATGAAATATTTGTCAGTAATATTCTTGTAATATTCTAGCCAGTCAGAAATGGAAAAGTATGGTATATTGTTTTGAATGAATAAAAATGCCTTTTATAGATGCAGGAGGAGAGAGCTTATGTGGAATGGCTGAGGGGACAAGAAGAGAAAAAAGACACAAAACCAGCTGTTCAATTGGTGAGTAAAAAAACACCTGTTGGTTATACCTCATTGTGATCCGCCTTTTTTGTGGGGAGGAGGTTGGGGTTGGGAGTGAAACATTGGCTGACAGGTTGGAGGGTGGGGTGGGGGCAGGGACAGACAGATGGACCTATTTTTCACTGTTCTTTCTCTACCTTTTCTACACTTCACACCCAAAAAATGTGAGATTACAATTATGGCTTAAAGGAGCTACAGTGTACCTGCCTACAACAGGCATCTAAATAAAAGCTACAGTTATTAAAAAAAAAACATGTATCGCAATGAAGATGTTGTCATCATTTGAATTTTTCCTCTTTTTTCTGACTCTTCTTTTCCTTTGCTTTATTGTCATGTTAGGAAGCACTGAGGAGATACTGGACTGATCCCAGTTTAGATGAAGGAGAGCAATTTTTGAGGGATTATATTCTTGACAGAAACTACATTGACAAGGATTCAGAAAGGTATACAGTAACTAAATTTTACTATTTTTCTTTTTTGTTCATACCAGTAATCCAACATGGCTCTTGATCTTCTAGATAGGGGAGAGAAACTCAGTTGCTTTTTTCTTGAATTGCAGGTGCAGGTACAAATGGTAGCAGCTGGGGTTTTCGACTTAAGGCGTTAGGCTTTGGTTTATGTTAAGGGACCTTAAGTCACATAGACACGTGCGATAAAAGCCTTCGAATTGTTTTTGTCACAAGTCTGCTCATCTTAAATAAAACCTGACACTTGCAGGTAGATAGTGGACACTCTTACCCACGGTCATACGATACGACCTACTGTACATGTACGTGTAATCTTAAGGTGCTTTCTAAAAGTCAGAACTGGCTTTGCTAAAAAACCATCTGCTTCATACATAGCATTTCAGAGTTGACTGATCTGGCTGGATAGTTTTGATTAAAAGTGAAATTCTCATTACCATCAGTCTATGGGAATGGTCTGGCAGGTCAGTTCTGACAAAATGGAAAGTGCCCTTAATGAAGATGCCTCATGTGTGGCTAAACACGCGTAAAATATTACAGTTTTATCGTCTCTTTTAAGTTGTAAAGTGAAGTACAGATGTAAAGATCATTCATCGTGATTAATGCTTCTTTTCGATTTTGTTTGGTCCTTAGAATTCCAACTTATGAAGAGATTGTTGCTGATGATGAAGAGGTACTTTTAGAAAGTCCCCCCCCCCCCCCCCCCCCCCGAAAAAACGCTCAATCTTCTTTGACCTTGGCCGTCGTTTCATTCTCAACTGTCAGGGGCACCCAACGAGAATATAGTTCAAAACCACTTAAACATAGCATTGTTAAACGTGTTTTAGTATTTAAACGGTGGATATGGGCATATTTTTATCCCCTATAAATTTTTTATCTGTTCGGAGTTCCTAGCTGAAAGTCTAGTGATCCGAAAATTATAGGGATCAAAACTTACCTGTTCGAAAATTTCAATAGAAAAAGGCTTCCGAAAATTCTATGACCTTTTTACATTAAAAATCCGTTGAAAATGGGCAATTTTACCATTTCTTAGATGTTCGAAAATCCTAGGAGAGGCAGGCAAGCAAGAAATGAACAAATGTTCCGAAAATTCTAGATCTCAAATCGTCTTCCGAACAGATATTTTTCCGAAAATTGTCTTTGGGTGCCCCTGAACTGTGGATAACATTGAAATTCTTTACCCTAAAAAACCTTCAATCTTAAAAAATGACGTTATGAATATTGATTTTGGTTAGATAAGATGCTTTACTTCATTGATACACTGTAGCAAACCTGACCTGATTAAATCTTTTACCAAGTTTTTCAAATGTAACTAGACAAGTCAAGAACAAAGCTAACTAAAAAACGAAACGAGTGCTTGCACTTAATTTTTGGATAACCATAGTTTGCAAAGATTGCTTCACTATTCAAAGTTACTGAAGTTTGTCTTCAGGATCTAGGATAGAATTCTTCGTGCGTCATTCATTTTATTTTTGATTCTCTATAATGATTTCTAATGCCAAACAAGGCTAATGGGTTTTGTTCTATTATTTTCAATATAGGATGAATCAGAAGTCGAGAAACAGGAAGAATTTGAACGAAAGTATAATTTCAGATTTGAGGAACCAGATGCAGAGTTTGTAAGTAAACGTATACATGTAATTTCCGCCGCTGAACTCTAGTGTGGTCGAGGTAACTTTTTTCTTGTATTGTTGCCGTAGATTAAAACATATCCTCGAACCATTCAAGGATCAGTTCGGAAAACAGATGACCGTCGGAAGGAGAAACGGAAGCAAAGAGAATTGAACAAACAAAAGGTCAGTGAGAGTGACTTCACGATGAAGTCGCGAAATGATAGTCTCCTGTACCCTAGCTTAGACTCATGGCCTCAAGTTTTGAGGCAGACTAGTGAGTGAAAATCCATCAACACCGCTGGTTAGAGCGCCTTTTAATACAATCACTTATGTTGCCAAGTTTAAAGGTGACACTTCTAAAGCGAGCGAAGATATTGCTCTACAAAGTCGCGAAATTGTGTGGAAGTTTTATATGGTGGGGTGACCGGGTATGAACTTGCTCCCACCGAAATTATTCTTAAACTTAGCGTTTCTACTGATTTCAAGGTGTTCTTTGTAACGATGTTGATGGATTTTCGCTAACTGTATTCTTATTTACTATAGTTATGTAGCTGGAATTTTTTTCTCACTACAACTATAGCTTCCGTTTTCATTGGTTAAATTTGACGTAGCATCACCATGCCCTCTGGCAATAAAACTCTTTCCCGCCAAAAGTCTCTGAGCGGGCGCACATTGCAAAATCTATGACGTCAGAGGTTAACGTGCACTGAACCCGCGAATGTTGATGACTGACTCAGTGGTGAACTGAAGTTGGAAGGCTGAGAAAACTCTCCTCTAAGGGGAGGGGGAAGGGGCTTCCCACGTCCCTACTGTAGACAGTTAAACCCTTAAATGCCGAAAATACTGTTGAAATTTAGTCCTCCAGGTGGCGACTTAAGGCGCGTTAACTTGACCGTATTCCGGAATAAGAATACATGGATTCAACCCTCAAAATCACTTGTTTTGACTTTCTTTGCGTGGTAAAATCCTGAAATTTATCGGGAATTAATAATTAAGATGAATTTCTCACAACAATGGCTTAAACATTTACGATGGTAGAGATTTGTTAGAAATTTCTGCGTATCCGTCTTCTGGGATACGATTAATCCAACGCATCCTTATTTTGTTTTCAGGCTCTCTGACAGGGGTAAAGGGAGGGGGGGGGGTGTATTGATACAGAGGGGACTTCTTTTTAACTTTTTAATCATTCTGCCCAATGTAGGAGAAAGAACAAAAGCGCGAAGAACTTAAAAGGTTAAAAAACCTCAAGAGAAAAGAGATCATGGAGAAGCTGGAAAAACTGAAAGGTAAACTTACATGTGGTATCACAACTACTGAACTAATTGAAGGAAATTTTCTGATGTTCTTCATCAAGTAATGCTGATCGGTACAAGGTTTGTAAACAGAGTACAGTCAAACCTGCGTACAACGGCCCTGTATATGGAGGCCGCTCTGGGTATAACGATCACCTTGCTATTTCCCACTGGTGACCGTTATGTACAGCTTTGACTTTAGTTTTCTTGTCTAGCGGTTACCGAATTTCTGCTGACGAAAACGATAAACGCGTCTTTTGGTAACGACCAAGAGCTTTCGAATTTACAAGTGTCACCAACAGTAAAGATCAGATCCCAATGCTAATAGGTTTCGTGACTTCTCATAGACAGCTAGCACTTTATTACACACACAATTCTCACAGTCAGATCACCACTGCCGCAACGTAAATACCTAAATTTCTCACCAAGGGCTCCCAATTGACCTCGTACCTAAATCGGTTAGCGCGCTTGGTCGTAGGCTCGATTACCAGCCGCTGTTCGGGAAATGAGCCCGCAATCCTCCCTCGAATAGACTCTTGTAGTTTCTCGGGGAGGACCGAGAGAGCTGCGGAAATCGAGCCTAGCTTGGTCGGGAGTTCAGTCCTCGCCGGGGTCAAAATCATTTTCGTTGATTCCTGGACTTTACGGACGTTACAAATATTATTAAACCCATACCACGCAAATCCTGATATAACTCTGTTCATGTTACTAGAAATCACCGGTAATCCCAATGTGGGATTTAACGAGGAAGACATTGAAGGCGACTTCGACCCCAAGAAATACGACGAGGCAATGCAGGTATCAAACAATTACAAGCATGATATTTTTCCTATCATATCATGCTTTACCTGTGGAACACGGAAAGCTTTGTTATGCTTTTTATAAAAATGAATATTATTAAAAACTTTTTACTGATCAGTTAACGAACATCCATGAAAACGGCTGAAATGAACGCCTTAAAGTGTCTGGTTTTTCCGCTATTTTTGTCCACCAATGAATGTATGAAAAAAAGGTTCCAGTTACAACAAACGGGGGGGCATTATTTGAGACCCAGGAGCAGTCTGTCAGGGAAGGAGGATTTAAAACAGTGACAAGAGTAAGCGGGATTAAAGTGTATTTTAAATCCTCCTCGCTTCTCACCCCCACCCCCGGCTCCGATCCCATCACCCGCCACCCGCACCTCCGCGGACTGTCACTGGCTCTCACTTGGAAGCATGAGCAGAGAGAGATGTCTCAGGTGAGTTAAAAGATTGGAGGTGTCTGTGAGAGGTTCTTTTACTTCAGCGTTACCCTAAACCTATGGGTCTCAAGTTGAGGGTGGGGAAAAGGGGGTGATCGAAAGGGGGCTAGAATTTTGAGCTTACTAGGCCCTCGCCACTCCCACCTTTCAGATTTCTGCTAATTTTGCTCAAGGTTCAAATGTTCTTTTGTTATCCTGTTATAGAAAGCATTCAATCAGGATTATTACGATGAAGGTGAAGATGAAAAGCCAGTTTTTGAAGATGACCTGGATGAAGAGCTGGGTATGTAGCCAAACTGTTTATACAGACATTTATTACACTAAGTGGTATTTTGCTTTTGCAAACATCCATCCTCTCCGGCTTATCCTAACATAAAAGGTGACACCGCATAATCCATCATGCTTACCCTATAACCAACCCCTTGCTATGTTTCATTTTACAGAAAACTGGGATGAATGGCAAGGTGATTACTACGAGCAAGATGAACAACAAACAGAGGAAACAACTGGTAAATTACGCTGCACTGCGTGTCTTTGTGGGGAAAACCTCTATGAAAAAATTTTACTATTTTATTCATTCATTTTTTCATTCAGTTTTTCATTTATTTTTTCATTCATTTTTTCATTTATTTTTTCATTCATTTTTTCATTCATTTTTTCATTCATTTTTTCATTCATTCTTGTTTCAGAGCCTCACTGTGAAGATCCAGGGTTTAATGTAAGTTCTTAAGCGTCTGCTTGATTGGCTAACCCCCTCAACCCCCCCCAGCATAACCCATTTTCTCCAACAATTATCTTTCTGTTTAATTTATCAGATGGATGCAGACTACAATTACAATGAAACCAATGAACAGAGTGAATTTGGTGGTAGAAAGAGGAAAGGAAAATCAAGATTTGCTTCCGCCGTTTCACATAAGAAGCCAGTGTTTGATCCAGGTCTGTTTGGCATGGTCATCAGTGGTAGTAAACTCTACCAAAACCTTACCCTGGGTGCCAGAGGCTTTTCATGCGCGGTTTCCAGTTTCGGTCAAGTCTTAAAAAGTGACTTCGCCGCTCGTCTCTTCGGCCTTCGGCCGAAGACGTGTCGACGGCCGACTAAGCTCCTCGTCAAACGCGAGAAAAAACCTCTGGTACCCAGGGTACCAAAACCTATTACTTGACAAAATATTTGGGATTAAGTTGCTTCTCACCGATTTGTTGTTTCGCCTAGTAGCGTTTCTATATATCTATTTATATATATATGATATATATTTCTATATATCGTTTCTATATTATATTCTATAGTTTTTACCTTTTTATCAACCAGTGCAGGCTCCCTCTTTCCGGTTCGTTCCCAGGCTGTCTCTTTCTCGTTTAGAGAGAGCCTGAATACGAATATGCGATCCTTTATCGGTTAAACTTCGTTAAGTGGTTTGTACTAACCTGGCATCGAGTGATTTCATTGTTGCTCTGTCAGAGAAATTCAAGTCTTGAGGATTCATTTGGCAATTCCCCATAGACAAATTTGACCGCACCCATATTGAAAACCGGCCACAATGAAAATTAGTCCCAAAAAACAAATCTTATTTTGCCAGAGTACAGTTAAAATGACGTTAGATTTGAGTAGTTCAGCATTGTGGGTTTTATAATTCGTAGACGAAAACCCACGCGTTCTTCTTCATCTCTTGGACAAGTCTAACATCAAAGATACTTAGTGCCGTGATGTTTCTTCTTCTTTTCCTCTCCTTAGACGAGAAAACTTTTGAAGAATATTTTGATGAATATTACAAATTGGATTATGAAGATATCATCGGAGACATGCCCTGCAGATTTAACTATCGTCAAGTTGTACCAAACGACTTCGGACTCTCCACGGAAGAGGTATATATCAGGAGCGTAGCGTCCACGTACGCTCATACGCCCGTGCGTACATTTACAGCTAAAATATGAGAAAAAAATACATTTTTTATTCCCTGAAAAGGCATTTTTTACCATTAAATCAGGATGACTCATACATTTTTCGCACTGTATTGGTGTCTTTGTGTCAGTTTTGTCCTTTTGTTATTCCATAATTCTGATGGCCTTTTTTTCCTGTAGACACTTACCTTACCGACAATACTAGAGATGGGTAAAATCAACAAATAACTACTGCATTTTCCCGCATATTAATTTACTGAAAATGTCCTGCGGAAAACGCTGGAAGTGGCATTTCAGACATCCTTTATTTATCGCACCTAAACCTCTAAAAGGGAGGGAAGTTGGTAAGGGGGGGGGGTCTTAGTCATTTCGGACAACTTTCAGTCTGACTGTCTTAGTGTTAATAGAGTGATGGTGTTCTAAATTGTTCATAATCTTGAATTTAACTAATTTGTTTTTCCCTGATCCATTCCTTCAGATATTAACTTGTCCCGATAGAGAATTAAACCAGTGGGTTTCAGTGAAAAAGATGTCCCAATACAGGTGCGTTTGTTTAACACTGCTTTCCCAATTAAGCAAATTAGCGGGTCAATATTTGTGCTACTGTAGGGCTCTAACCATCCCTTGTCTGTAGTTATATATTGGGCTAGACATAGTCGAGTCTTTTCGCAGGAAGGTATCTGTAGTATCTGGACTCGCGAAGTACAAAAATTATCGGACCCTTTTATCTGCGGTTGTTTATTTTACGAGAATATCTGACAAAGCAATTTTTCTGGGGAACTGTAGCTGCTATTAGGCCTATTAGCGGCAGCACTGTATAAACTCTGACGTCATAGGGAAACAGGACAATTTTACTGCTGGTGGCATGGAAACCGTGCGATTTTTTGTGACCTACACACTTCTCAAAGATTTTTTTGTCAAACAAAACCCTGTTGTCTGAATGAATTCTTTTCGGAGTCTTCGCGGACTTGTAAAGACAATAATTCCAAAATACGCGAAAGGCCTATTTGCACGCAGTGTTACAAAGCAGAAAAATGTGTTAGACATTTCTTTCGAACTTGTGCGCTTCGTTTGCAAGTAAAATGATATGTTGCTTTCCACGGTTATTTTACTAACTACCTTTCCTTCCCTTCTCGGAAAGCATAGAGCCTTCGCGAAACTTACGTTTGCTCGTTTCTAACAGACCTGAAAGTGAAGAATACACAGACGTGAAGAAGTACCGCAAAAAAGGAAGAGACGTGACCAGAAAGAGAAGGATTTTAACTTCACTGGCCGAAAAGGATGGGTATGTTATGTCTAAAAAGCCTGCTATTTTGCAGTAAAATTGTATAATGTTTTTGTGTGTTCGACTCTTGTAGGCTAACAGTTAGACCGAATAGGTTTTATTCAGTTTTTTTTTTATCAGTCGACCACATACCTTTGATCATTCTTGATCATGCCCTTTCTTGGTGTTTGGAATCTTTTTTCGCGTCTTTAACATGTTACTTCTACGTTCACTTTTTGCAGAAATAATGAGGAAAATTCACAAAAGAATAAATCGTCCGCGAATAGTTTACCGGAAAAGACCAAAACATCTGAAAACAATCTTAACAGAAATGACAAAACCGTTCACCAAAATGAAAGCGGAAGTAGATTCGAAAGGACCTTAAATGCAGCGACAAATGAACACATAAAGAAAAGTGCAAGCCAGGCGATTACAGAAGGGCAATACTCAAAAGAAATGAAAGAATTCAAAAGTCCAAAGCTCAAACGAACTTTAGGAAAAAGGACGTTTAATGGAAAGGATAAGAGAAGAAAGAGACTCACTTTTAAGGAGATGAAAGAACTTGCAGTCAAGAGACGATTGCAAAGACAATTTAGAGGAGCCAAAAAGGAACCGCTGGCTAATCTGTCAGTGGTGCGGCTTGCTTCCTACGGACTTGATAAGAGGAAAAAGAAGAAGAAATCGTAGTTTAGTCGTTGTGACTGCTACGCTACGATGAGCCATGCATTGTGGCTTCCCCTTTCCATCCACTTCCGTTTCGCTGGAAGTCTCCCTCCTCTTTTATTGAGGAGACTTTGTCGATTTGCTGTGATCTCCTGATTCGAGGCCGTGAATACGGCATACCCTCTTCCTCCCTCACAACCTTGATTAGTTATCATCCTCTACACGTACGTGTTCTGTGAAATCATCCTTGTTGATAACTAACAACGTGTCGCCAAATTTTATTGTGATTAAAATCTACTGACAATTCCGCCCTTTACTGTAAAATCTCCCCCCCCCCCCCCCCCCGCCACCTAAACACGCCGCGCGCCTTCCCGCTCACACGATCCATCCCTTTTTGTTGCATTAATTTGTTGTAATCTGGCTACCTATAATCTTGCATAAGCACATTTTGATTTTGATTTTAATTTTGAATCTACATTTTTTTATATCTGTAATCATTTATATAACCATATATTTTTAATTGCGTTAGGCGTTAAATGGTGTCTTATTTATGTTTCAAGGAGTATATGCTTTCGCTCCCGCGTTGCACACACAAGTCCTCTGAAAAATGAAGGTTATTAAAACTTTCATTGTTACTGCACTATTATTCTTTCCTAAAATTCAATTGACTGTGCACAAAAGGTTCAAACTGAGTGCAGCGGTGTTCTTATATACTTGTACTCTTAGACTACAAGAAACTTTTATTGGAATTATTTCCTCCCGCAGCGCGCGCGCTCTCGTTGGCTTCGTTGAGGTCACATGACATGGCAAGCGCTTCTCTTTTGTGAGGGGAAAAATTTGCGGGAAATGAAAAATGCTCGAGCAGACATTACAGGTCGCCCGTTCTTTATGGGTAAGAAAAAAGGAATTCCTGAGTACAGAGTGCGAAAAAAGACAAAAGAAAAACAATTGTAAATAACCCGCGAGCTAGGTGTGTAAACAAAATGGTTAATCACAATTATGATGTAACAAATTAAGGAAACAAACATTAAAAGCAGTTAGAGAACTTCGTCATAACGACGCTACAGAATAACTGTTCGGAAACTAGGACTTCCGCCTCTCATTCGTACGTAGTTTTAACAGTTTTTCTTTCTTTGCGAAAAATTTATGGCGGAACCGGGGCGAGGTCGGGAAAAGTCGTATGCTTTGCAAGATGAATATCCGGACGATCTGGAATATCGTGATTCCGAAGAAGAAATCTATTACCCGACAAGTAACGAGGTCTCGCGAGTGGATTTTAATCAACCACGGACGAGTCGGGAAGGTTTGGCCCCTTACGAGTTTTACCGAAATTACGACGAAGCAATAAGAGGAGACGCTGACTACCGCGATCAGTATATACAGAACTGGCAGAGCGCTTTGGAAAAACAAGATGAGGAGATAAGAGAACTTAACACGCATCTGAGAGAGCTTAGAGAGGAATGCCGCGAGTATTTCTCGAGTTTGGAAGAGAAGCTTAGCTGTTTCGAGGGGAAAGTTGATTTGGTTATAAATTTGGTTTCTTCGTGGAAGCACCACCCCTCCATGGACCGCAGATGTCAAGGATTTTGCACCAAGCATGTACGAACTGAAAAGTGCTTGTGTCGTGGTTTGAAAGAACCGCACAGGTGCTGTGGTCGTATTGGCGGAATTTGTGACTGTTGAAAACAGAGCACTTTCAATAAGTACCAAAACTAATTCCGCAATTGCTTTCTTTTCCGTTAAGACTTTTATGGGTCAAAAAACCTCGTGGGACTTGCTCAACCAATCAGGAGGGAAAACCGAAGGCAATCGCGCGCTTTTCCCGCGCTTCGCATTAGCTACTTCATCGACTGAATGTGATTGACAAATCTGATTGTCTGCGGCGTTTTTGATTGGATGAAAGTCATTATGAGTGTACCACACTCAGTTGAAACTGCGTTGTATATCAGATTAACACTGATAAAGTGTGAGGTAATTTCAACAGCCTTCTTGAGGTCTTGATAAATTTGTCTTGTTCTCCATTTTAATGATTGAACTCATGATATTGCAACTGTTCAATTTTGCTTCAATGTCATGGTTGCCTTAATAGTGCGACTGGTCAAATAATTTTTGGGTGACCGCTAAGTTAACGTTTTTTTACGCATTGACCTATCATTCGATCAAGATAATAATTATGACTTCAGGGTGTTTAGTATTTCTAGTAAACGTGTTACTTTGCTACTAGAAAAAGCGGTGACGAGAAAACTTTTAGAGGGGTGTGCGAGCTCACAATAAAAACCTTACCATTTCAAGCCAAAATATGTTATCTCAAGTTATATCTGAATATTAGCGTACTAAGCGAATCACTGAAGACATAAATTACAAACTTCACACCAGTACAGAGCTATAAAAAAAATTGACAGCCAGGCTTGCGTTCCACAAAGGATCCAAATTGCGCTAGAATGTTTTCCTATTCGGCCCACTTTTCATCTCAGGTAAGGCACTGCAAAGGTGATTCATTTACGAAGGTTCGAGCGAGAATTATTTCATGATGTTATTCTGATTTCGCCGTCACGGGAAAACAGACCTAGACTCAGGTCCACTCGCAGACGCCATGGTACAATCTACAAGATCTAAAGAACAGAAATTACCCATTGAACGGCCTCTCCTTTTGAAGATTGCGTGTATTTCATTAAAACAGGTACATATTAAAAGAATCTTGTTAGTTTCTCCCTTTTAACGAGCTCAAATCGATGCATAAAATTAAGGTGACGTGCACGTGTCAACTGACCTTGGGGTCAATTAGCGGTTGTTTGGGGCAAAATAACCTCAAAATAATCAATATATTTTACAAGCGTTCGCAAGAACACCAGACTAACTTTCAGATAATGTTGAAGTACTATATCTCATTGGGTAGTAAGCGGGATTTGGGGTGATTTGGAGAATTCCCCCATATAGAAAATTCGATTTTGGTTTTAGCGGTAAATTGTTGTATTTATAAGCATTATGCAAATTACGTTTCAAAATTGTGCTCGTTCGTCGATATTTTATTCTCTAAATCTAAAAAAATGTGCTGTTTAGAAATTGTTAGATATCTGCTTTTTTAGATTTAAGTGGAAGATTGCCAATATATTCGCTCGTTTATGAACGTCAGCTCATCTCTGTCGCTAGGCTATATTGCCGTGTTCGGCGGCTAATTTTAGGCCCGCAAACCGTTGAAATCGAAAAACTCAAATAATTCCCAAACTCGGCCGCATTTTGAAATTTAAACCTCAGCAGTGTTATAAACTCATTAAAACCTTATTAAAAACTTAAAATGAGGGTAGGTTAGGTTTTGAGCTGTGGCCACGGTTTGCTCGATTTTTCTGTGCATTCGCTCTTAAAAGACACCATTGCGAAAAAACTTTGTTGCGAACGAAAATCACAGTTTTACATTTGTGTTTACATTCAGTGACGTCGTCGTCCTACTGACCGACTGCATCTTAAGTTTCCTTTTCCCGCCGAAACTGACGTTCTCGTTCCAGTGCTTTCCCAGTCAACAGACGTCGTCGTCTTGAACTTCGTCGTGGTTCTTTAAAGGGACTGGTTCACGATAATGCGCGTGCGCGCCGTTTGTCTCTTCAGAATAAATTTGTTGGGTCAACACTAAATTCGAAATCGCCATTACCGGTACAATCATTGAAAATCCTTCGTTTTATTCGGACATCCGTCGCTTTGGCTGGTCTAGTTATACTTCGGTAGTGGTGATTAACGTGTGGTTGTGTCGTTTGACTGGTTACGTTTTAAGAAGACGCAAAAAATAATGTTTTGATCATGGAGGTTGAGAAGAGCATCGTGGCCGTCCGGCAACAGGACGTTCTCAAGAGTCTCTGGAGATAGAGAAGCTTAGCCTATCGATCTGGTATGGTTCTAGGAGTAGTGTGTGGCATACGAAAAGAATACACGACACTTGGAAAGTGGTTAAAGGCATGAGTTCGTTCAACTTTGATTTGATTTTTGACTCCGACCTGTAGTTATACCGCAAAAGGCCGCGCGATCTTCACCGATCTGGTACACTTGAAATGTTCCTTGTACCTTTGCTTTACGATCGTATATGTTTAAGAATTGATGTTTTTAAAATAAATTATTGCCTGAATATTCTGTTCATAATCTAGTTTCTTTATGTGTGCTACTCGATAACATTTGTTTTGCGGAACACTGACCCGATGCAACGCGAATGAATTTGTTCATTTGCTGATAAGCAATTGAAATTTATGCTCAATTAAGGATAATCTTTATACTCATACGTTGTGTGTTTTTGTCACCGGTCCGGCGCTATTTGTAGGCATTTCTGGGTTTATGTAAGGCGAACTGAGAGAACAGTAATAAGATGTTTGTTTACAAATTTTGTTTGCCGATCGGTGACTGTTTTGTTAGCGTGGGTACGACCTCGTAAAAATACACGTTGGTAAATGTTTGTTTCAAAGCAGGACAGGGCTGTAAATCTTATTCTTATCGGCTGCAACATATGTCTGAGGAGTAGCAAAGAATAAAATTGAATTATGGGGATAAATAAAATCAAACCAAATGCCCGGAAATACTCTCGCGTCGCGAACAATTAATTTGAATTTTGTAAATTTACTTGCGTGCATCTAACTCGCTTCCGATTGGTTGAAAAACAATCAGCTACTGTCAGAACTCACACATGCGCATTATCGTGAACCAGCCCCTTTAAGTTCCCCAATTTTAGGCCCGCAGACCGTTGAAATCCAAAATCTCAAATAATTCCCAAACTTGGCCGCATTTTGAAATTTAAACCTCAGCCGTGTTATAAACTCATTAAAACCTTATTGCAGACTGAAAATGAGGGTAGGGTAGGTTATTGAGCTGTGGCCACGATTTTCCGATTTTGCTCGATTTTTCTGTGCAGTGCCAGTCAGAGAGTACAGCCAACTGTCGGCAACAGTTTATTGCTGAGTTATACTTTGCATCCAAACAACACACAAATAGCGAGGACAGGAAATAACAACAAATGTCCCGCTGGGTGGTTCTATTTTCTTAGCTTATACCATTCAAAAGGACAAGAAAATTTTCAAGAATAAAATCACTTCTGTTCAGTTAGCCTTGTTTTTTAAATGTCAAACCAGAAAAAGCTTTTTGCAGTTCCCCATCTCTGGTATACCTGGGTACTCCCCACTCATTAGAGTGTCCCCTGGGTGGACATTCTTAGGTGATAACAACAACAAGGAATGAATAAAATTATCTTTATTCAACTGTTCCCAGCTGGTAGGAAGAGACCTTCAGAAAGCAAGGTCTGTATTACAATGTAGCAATAAAAAGCTGCGTGTTATATAAGCTTACATGCAAGAACTGCTAACATGATTTAGGATGTCCTGCTAGAAGGTACTATTTCCTTAGATAATACAGGCCAAAAGAACAAGGCATTTATCATGAATAAAAGCATTCCTGTTTAGTTACCGTGGCCTTGTAGAAACCTACAGAAAGCAAGCTCTGTATCACCGTTTAACAATAAAAAGGCCAGATATGATATACATCCTCACAAGTGTTGCTATAACTCAGGCTGTCCTGCTAGGCGGTACTTTTTTTTTCGTAATACCGGCCAAAACGACAAGGCCACTTTTATGAACAAAAATATTCTTATAGCGTTATCCTAAGCTTGTAGAAATCTACAGAAATCAAGTTCTACAACACAGTTGAACAATGAAAGCTGAAGGTGATGTACACGCCAACAAATGTTGCTATAAATTTAGGATGTCCCGTTGAACGATACTATTTTCTTCGGTAATACCGGTCAGCGGGACAAGACAAATTAATCAGACATTTATACAAAGATTGCTTACTATATTAGATCAGGAATTCTTCAAAGGTCTTCATAAACGCAAACTTCGTAAACAATACCGTAAAATCACGCTAGCCTTCTGGCTTCCAATTAAACGGCGTTTTTTTCTGACTTTTTTCTCACCTTTAAGTTTTTTTCCCGACTTTTTTCTCGCCTTTAAATTTTTTTCCCCACTTTTTTCCCGATTTTTTTCCCGACTTTTTCTCGACTTTTTTCCCGACTTTTTTCTCGACTTTTTTCCGACTTTTTTCCCGACGTTTGTCTCGACTTCTTTCACCGCTCATCATATACATCAAAGGCTCACTCATGGGTAGAATCGCTTAGAGACGTGGCCAGGCTTGATTCTTGGCTTTGTAACTGTTTTATTTATCGCTGAAAATGTAATACCATGCAGTTTGACCTCCGTTCCTTCCTATCTTATAACAAGGCAATGGCAATGCTGAGCTAGGAAAACTGGTGAATGGCAGATTGGAAAAATTAAAATTGTTTCAGTCTCAAAGTGCTCAGGATGAACCTAATTATCCAAAGTGTCTACGGTGGTAAAATAGCTTCCAACTTGATCGACCATCCCCTGCTTCATCCGCTCAAACCCAAACATCCTGCACGCAGCTCAAACACAGTTGTTGTTATTTAGTACATTGTTTTGACAATTTCTCTTAAAGTTAACGGTTAATTTATTCAACTCAATTCAGCTGATAATTTATTCAGACAATGATCATATAACACCTTTTCAAAATATTTAATTTAGTCACTTTTTCGTAAGAGCCTGTGTTAGAAATACATTTGTGGATTTCAAGGTTGTAACATTCATTAACAGTTCTGTTCAAGTTTCCAAAATACGTTGTCTCAGACGTTCTCGCCCTTTTTATCCCTGTTAATCCTCATTTATGTTTTCGCCTTTTCTTCGCTATAAATCACCGGTACCGTTTTCAAATACCGGTATTGATGGTAATGAGAAGTTCTCTCTTGCTATCATAAAACGATAACACTTAAGCTCTAAAAAGTCAAACAATAATTCATGCAGAGAAAAATGGGAGTAATTTAAAACAGAATTACAGGAGAAAATGTAACGGTCCTTTTACCTAGGTATCATGCCCCCTACCTTCTCTCCCCTATGGATGCGGACCTTACGGGTTCGGATTACACCCCCCTTCTTCCCCACAACCGTACAAGGTACGCAGTCCCTGACTTCGACTACCACGCAATGCTATCTCTTGCATCGAAAACAACCTCTTGGGGTTACTACGGTTTCCTCGCCTCCCAAGACCAGGAATATTAAAAATGCTCTTCAAATGCCACATACTTTATATAAAAGCAATGGGTTAACCCGACAAGCAGCAAGTGAAGATCTCTTTGAAATTCATTCTCAAACGGTAGTAGCTCCCAGTAACATTTCCTGGCTCAGCATTGCCTTGTTGTAAGACAGGAAGGTAGGGAGGTCAAACTGTACGGTATTACATTTTCAGCGAAAAATAAAATAGTTACAAAGCCAAGAATCAAACCTGGCCATGTCTCCTGAAGCACTTCTACCCATGAATGAGGCTTTAATGTATGTGATCAGCGGTGAAAAAAGTCGAGAAAAAAGTCGGGATAAAAACTTAAAGGCCAGAAAAAAGTCGAGAAAGGAGAAAGCGAGCACAAAATTTGCATGGCACTTCCTGGGCTCCGTATTAAAGGGTTTTAAAGATAAAATTTGTCCACTAGTAAAAGTGAAGTCTGACATGTAAAAGGTATGCATTTAAACGCAGGAAAATAATTCTTCCATTTGATTTCTTCTATTCAAGGTGAACCGCAATTTGAATATTACCCCTTTTTAAAACGCTAATTTTGAATGAAAATATTAAAATGTAAGTTATGGTGCATCCTTTTGGAGATTTTTTTAACCTTTCGTTTTTGTTTAGGCTTTTTCGGAATTGATTCTTTTTTCCGTGGTTTGCAAGATGACCACATCCTGCATGGCCGGAATGATGCCCTTTCGAAAAGCAATGAACAGGAGCTCTTTTGCGGTCATTGACCGAGGATACTGACGTATGGCCCACTTGAGGTACAGTACAAACTCTTTCCAATCCACTCTGCTGTCCCCATCTATGTCGATCGCCTTCAATGCGCGCTTTGTGATGTCTTCGCATCTATAGAAGCTAAAGTAGGGCGCCATGAAGCCGTTGTAAAATGAGTCGAACTCAAGGTCGTCATCTCTTTTGGATTCCTCTCTAAGATCCCACTCATTCCACATTTGCCGAATTTCGTTGATCAATTCTTGACCGTGAGCCTCGTTTGGAACATGTGCTGCAATCACGTCGCTCATCTTGGCGGTTAGTTGGCCACCAGACCGGTCAAATAGAACTGCAAGACCAACTGCGCTCAGGTATTCCTCTTTCCTGTTGTTGTGTAGATCTTCCAGCATGACCTCTTTCATTCTCATGCCTATTTCCTCCGTGAACTGGGGATCCTCTCCGAACAAATGTTTTAGTCTTTCAGCGATCATTTTAGGTGTGGCCATGGTAGGTACTCGTATTGTAGGCACTTCTCCAAAGAACTTGGCAACATCAAATTCTTGCTTGTATGGCTGCAAATGGGGAACTCCCAGAACCATATCAAGGGCTCTCTCACCATACACAACCTGTGTTGAATGAGGTTCCAACCCAGTGATGATCCTAGTGACCTCTTGAGCGGCTTTACGAAGGTACCTACAGTTAAACTGTTGTAAAACCTTTTGATTTCCAAGACGGACCAAGTTCATTATGGTCACGCTAGAGGAAGCGTGACCAGTAGCGCCACCTTCTCTAATCAAACTCGCCCAAATACCATCTGCTCCCCTGGCAAGACACTCCAACGCGGTGCAGTCAGCCATTCCCCATTGCTCGTGGACATGCACCAATAGCTTACCGTCCTTCCAACAACAATCGTTCATCTCTCTACGAACTGCCGCCGTCCAGGCACCGAGTTCTTGTGGCATGGACTCGCCAGTTGGTTCTTCGTACATCAGACCAAAGGGACGCTCACTTGGGGGCAAAGACGATAAGTAATGGACCACTTGGAAAATTCGTTCAGGCTTCCTCTGCATACTCTGAGGAAAGTCGCGGAGGTTGATGAATATGCGGGAATCCTTGGAAAGATTTTCTCTCACCCACCTCATTTGATGAGACAGAAGCTTGTTGATATCTTCACAAAGAAACTTCTTGTAGTCGATGCCACTGTGGACTAAGTCAACCTCAATAATGGGATGTTTGATGCCATACTCTTTCATTTTTTGTAAACCAATGGGAACAGTTACTGTATCGGGATATCTATCTTTGTTGACAGATTCAATGAACTCCGAGAAGGCAAAAAAATTACTGAAGTCTTCTCCTTTTTCTTTAAGTTGACGACAGAATGTGTCTTCCAGACGGGTCTTGTGCTTAAACGATGCGAGGATGATATTCTGGAAGCCTAATTTTTTCACCTGTAGATGAATAACGAGTCAGGGCGTTCCAATTTTTGTTTTGTAAGGCTAGTTTCTGGGAGTAGCGGGGGGAATTATTAGTAGGCAAGAGTGACAGAAGAGAGACGAAGAGAAGAATATGGATAAAAAGAAGAAGGAAGAGAAGGAAAAGGTGAAAAAGAAGGGTGGGGAAGGAAGAAGAGAAGAGTGGGAGTCATAAGGAGGGGGTAGGAGGGGAAGAGAGGACAAGGAAGCGGAGGGAGGAAGATGAAAGGAAAAGAAGGAGCAGAATCAGGAGAAGATGAAGCAGAAAGTGGAGGAGCAAGAGGAGAAGAAGAAACGCGTTGAAGAAAGGACAAAGGGTTGGAGGAGACTGGGACAAGTAGAAGAGGATGATGGACAGAAAAAGAGAACGGGAGAGAAGAAGGAAATGCAAAAAGAGGAGGAGAAGGAAGAGGCAGATTCAGAAAACTAACGAAATCGAGGGGGAAGAGAAGAAAAGAAACACATTAAGTTGAAGTTCTTAACAAGCGAACATCATATCACGCTCTTCCAGTCTCCAAATTTTATTCTTTTGATCACTTTATAGAGTAATCATATAAGAAATTTTCAAATAGGACTGGCTCACCTCATTGTATATTTTCCATCTCTTTTCGACACTATGGCTATGAATCTGTCCCAAAGTGCTTTCTCGGAAGGAATTTTCCAAAACGAAAAGGTCCAGTTCCTTGAGTTGCTTCAGTTTTTCGTTTTGTTCTCGAACGTCCTCGTTCATACGGTTAATTTGTGCCTGGAAAGGCATGTCGGGTAGATTTACTTGAGCTAAATAAAGTAACACAAAGAGGAGTCAATTCTGAATCAATTTCCAAGACTTTGATGATCTCACGTCTGACTGACCTTGACTATGGTTCTATCTAGAAACAATTTGAATCGTTTCCTGTAGTTGTCAATCTGCTTCTTCCTCCTCTTCATAAACCTACAATCCTGGCCAAAAGGTTTTGGGACACCTCCCCTTTTTCACGCGCGTCTCTATGGAATTTGCAGCTAACCAGCAATGGCGCACTCATAAACACGACCTTAACAAGATTTTCCTCCCAACTCCCCCGGCCCCCTTCCCGAACAACGTTGGGATCCTTAACGTGTGCAAGATATGTTAAAGGTGTTTTTGACTTGTAACACCCAACACTTAACTGTCCAGGGGGGAGTGGAGGTGTGGGGTAAAGTTGAATTGCATTTCCCTGACCTTAAATACAATGTTCCAAACGTTTTGACCAGGATTGTATTACTCTCCTAAGGATGGTAAAATTATAACAATTTAAAACTGAAGCCGATCAACCGTTTTTTTTTAATTACTTGAAAAATATACCGGCGTAAGCAGACACTACATATGTGCACAAAACATGACAAGTAGGGATTTCAAAACAGTCTACGAATTTAAGTAATATATCAAACATGAGACGCAGCGTTTCATCACCAGATGAAACACCGAGAAGAGAGTTGAAAATACGACGCGCAGCGGAGTATTTTTGACGAACTTCGAGGTGTTTCATCTGGTGATGAAACACTGTGTCGAATGTTTGATATTTCTTCTCAAACAAAATCATTTTTGAAGGAGAAATTAAGGATGCAAATACTGAGCAGTTTTTCATCCGATTTTCAAACACTCATTAAACATTAATTTTCTTTGTATTTTCTTTATGAATTATTAATGAGTTTGAGAAATAGATAGCAAACATGGAATGATATGTAACTAATGGCTAAAAGTGAAGGTGTCAGCAACATAAGTTCAGTTACAATCTGTCAAAAATACTTTTTTCGAATCCTTTCCCAAAAAAAACGCTCAGATTGTGAATCTCAAAAATCCGGATTTAGATTTGATCCGAAGAATCCACTCACAGAGAGTGGATTTTATGGATTCATGATCCGTTTTTGGATTTGCGCAAAAAGACGCAAAATCCGTTTTTGGATTCGGAAATCCAGATTTGGATTTTCTCAAAAAAACGCACCCCTAGATAGGCTTTGAAAGACTGACCCCGTAAAAGTAGCATAATATCCTACTACCAGTGCTCGTATATTTCTAAAATTATGCCACTAATTATGCAAGTTTTGGTAAAATATGCTAATTTTAGAAAACAGTACAGAAATTATACTTCTTCTTTTTACTTTAAATTTGGTAAAAACAAACCCTCAATAACAATGCATTGTTATTTACTTCTAGGAAGTACATAATTCATTGTCTGACAACTATAAAAACTGAAACAATGAACGACCAGCATGCAGACACCATCTTGGGTAACCGAGCTAGTTATGCGCATGCGTTGAGTTGGAAAGAGTCCTGGACCTACAAGTAGGCTCCACGAATGTGACAACAGGCAGACAAACAGTTGATTTTTTTTCTCTCTAACTGATTCTCGAGCATAATCTATCATGCAACGCCTAATCCTGCACCGTTGAGCACTTAGTTGTAGGCTTCCAGCTTGGCCCCCGCCGATTTATTGCAGTTATACAATGTTATAATGTGCTTAATTCGATTTCTGTCTTTATTTAAGTAGCCTCCCCGCAGACGGCCTTTGGGGTTCGTTCGTCACGCATTCAGAGAAATGAATACGTGACAAACGAACCCCAAAGGACGTCTCCGGGGAGCTATTTTTTAAGGTCATCCGGTTTTCTTCTCTTTCAGTGAGCTAAACTCTGCGCGTTGGCCTTTAGGTTCCAGCCTGGAGCCGAAAATGTTTCGGGATAGAATAGAATAGAATAATTTATTTAATGTCGAAGAACGTGGGAAAAAACGCTCGACAAAGGCTTGGCGCACGCTACTGGTGTACACGAGCGTAACACCGTACCTTATGCACGATTCGCGCTCAAGAAAAGGCACGGTTTTTGTGCCAAAGCACGGGAAAAAAACATGTAAAGGCACAGATTAGGCACACTTTAGGCACAGTCAAGGCACGTTTTAAATATTGCTAAGGCACATTTTAGGCACAGTTTGGGCACAATTTTGGCACGGTTTAGGCACAAATATTCAACGCTAGGCACTTTTTTGAAAATCTTGTAACCCGACTTGCAAAAAAAGAACAAACTTGGTACGAATTACAAAAATAATTCAGATCAAACACGATGCAGTTAGAAGTATAGGAAGTGTAAGTTTTGAGCCGCGCCGAAAGTCGGGAAAATTAAAGCATTCTTCGACAGTCCGTGTTTACTCCGAGGATAAAGTTGAAATTCACACGCGATATGTGTGGTCTGATCGAACCTTTTCGATTGCCATGCAATTTTATAGACTGGCTTTCTTTCGTTTCTAAAAGAAATCGTGAAAGAAAGTCGAAGCCATAATAACAAAAACAAAGCTAAAGAAGTAAGGCACAAAAATAGCCAATAAAAGTCGTAGAAAATACTTTTTGCGATCGCGGTAAAATTAGCCTGAATTTGCATAACAACATGAAAAGTGGTAATTTGAAACCTTCATGCCAACGCGTGTTGTTTTTTGGTACAAAATGCGGCTGCTTTTTAACAATATTTCTCTAACTAAACAAGTAGAATTTACACTTAGTAGTAAAATAATTCAAGCTGCTTGTTTGTTTTTGTTTTCTGGCTCTGTTAGCAAATTAAGCTTTGATCGTATAATAATCGATGAGACGTGCCAATTTTGCTTCAAAACTCATCGGCGTGCAATCAATTTTTTCGTTTTCATTTTATAAGTCATATCACAAGTAAATTCTTTTTTTGAATGCAAGTCTGCCCTACTGAAAAAACAAATATTTCGTTCCAACTAAACGCCCCGTTAAGACGGGGAGAAGAAGCCCACTTGGAAATTTTTTAACATCAGTGGAATTCTTGAATCGATGAAATTATATCAACATGTAATTGAGCTGAGCACTTATTTTACATACGCTAACCTGTTTAAGATTCCATTTTCCTGTTTGTCGGGGCTTTCCCTGCTGTCTCTAATCGTATTCTGAGTCATGTTATTTCTTATCAGGGGATAAAAAGGTCGTCAGACCGTGTTTCTAGACTTCGTAAATCTTAAAACTGACATAATTGCCGTGCGCACTTTTCTTTCGCTGTGGAGCTCGATAGGCTGGACACGATTTTCCGAGTGACTCAATAGTTTGGCACAACTTGTGCACAGATTAGGCACAGTTTGGGCACAACTTAGGCACGGCTTAGGTACGTTTTTCAAAACTAAAATGCACACTTCATGCGCATCTTAGGCACATTTTAGGCACAAAACCTTTGTGCCAAAGCACATACAGTTCATACATACATACAGTTCATACACTGGCACCCTGTGAATTTAACATTATTCAGGCGAGCACGAAATTGTGCTAAAGTGGTCGAGAATTTGGCGACATCTGGTAAACGATTTCATATGTGGGCAATCATGTACAAATAGGAGTTGTCCACGACAAGGGTGTTATATGGAGGCTGCACAACATTTAAGCCACTGCCTCGTAAGCTGTAAATAATTAATCGAGGTGTAAAAAATCGGGAGATATAATTTGGGCCATCTAGTTTAAAACACTTGAAAAAAAGAATAAGCGATGGCAGGGTGCGTCTTTGCTCAAGCGTGACCATAGCAGCCATTGCAAGGCAAAAGTCATAGGTAGCCGAATTCTAAATGCGGTAACACGTAGGCTTTAAAAAGAGAAATCATTACGTCTGAAGGAACTAAGCGCTTAATTCTCCGTAGTGCGGCTATCTTAGCATACGCTTTTTTCAGCATGATTGCAGCATGGGGCTTCAAGGACAAATCCCGATCCAATGTTGAGAATTCGTTCAATTTCGATGGCCTTGTCACCACTAAAAATATTGTATGGGCAGGGACCGCGCAGCAAGTTTTCGAGTGGGGGGGCTAAAGAAGAATGCGTGAAGGAAAATTTTGGGGGGGGGGCCGGGGGCCGGGGGGCATGCTTGTGGATTTCTATTCAATTTCTCTAAAGTAACGGAGAATGCGAATAACGATAAAGCTATTGATTTTTTTCCACATCTTCAGTGACCTTGCTATCGGGTCTGAAAATTCACCATCACTAAATTGAAATATCATAGATTGTTATGTTATACTACTGATATCAACCTTTAATTACTATAAATAAGCCAGAAATCCAACGATTTTGCTTGAGCTGCCTTGAACTCAAGGCTGTATAATTACTGAGCAATTATTGCACGAGGCTGAGTATCGGATCAAGGGGGTTATCCGCCAAAGCTGAAGGCTTGAGCCCGGTGGATAACACCCTCTGAGATCTGTATATCTTCGTATCATACGAAAGCCGAGTTCAATAATTGTTTAATTATTCATTCAAAATATTTACACGGCAAAACAAAACGGTAACTGAAAATAATTTAGTGAATGATATTAAAGTTACTGTACATCATTTACTCGAAAAGTGCCAAAATTACGCTTTCTGTTTGTGTTGCGGTCGGTAAATTCGTTTGCTATGTCAATGGTGGAAAGCCTGTCCGTTCTTTCTTTGTGTATGTTTAAAACTGTCAGGTTACTAAATCGTTCCTGGTTCATTCTTGAACGGAGCCATGTTTTTAGCCTCCGGGCAGTCGAAAAGGATCTTTCACCGGCTGCACTGGTTGCTGGATTTACGACAATCAGCTTACATACCGTGATAACTTCTTTTATCATTTCCCGTTCTGGGTTGGGTAGCTCTTTGATTTTTACTATGATGTCGTCAAAACAAAAATAATCACCATCCTTCAGCAGCACTTGTAAAATTTCCATCTGGGCGGTTAACACTGAAATATTAACATCATCGTTGTACAGTTTTTCCAGGAAAAAGAGGCCATTTAAAAGACGTTTACCTCTGCTAGGTTAGAAGCGAAAAAATATTTTACAATTGTAACGACTAATGCTTCATTCTGCCTATTTATCTGCGCGTTTGTCTTTGCCAGTAACTCTGGTCAATTTCGAATTAACGATTTTTTGCTATTTTTCACTCTGTTACTTTTGTTAAATTATTTTTTGTTAAATTTATTTTTATTCTTGCAAAAAAGTGGGGGGGCTAAAGCCCCCCCAGCCCCTCCCTCTGCGCGGTCCCTGAGGGTACTGAGATTTCCCCAGTGTCATTGCCTGAGTTTTAGTAGCGTATACTGCAGGTAATTCGCAGTGAACCAATGGGTTAATCTCTCTATGTCGTTTCAAGTGTGCAGGGTCTCTTATGGGCTATATATTGCGTAGTGTCATCAGCACACAGACGTAGGGAGGAATATCCAGCTGAGTAATTTACATCATTCACAAAGACATTTAAAAAAGCGGACCTAGAAGGCTCCCTTGCGGCACACCACAGCGAAGAGGCAGCCAGTCTGACACCTTCCCGTTACATTGTATTCGTTGAAATCATGAAGCGCTATTTAAAATTCTTTCAAACACTACTAAGATTTTCAGCTGGTATCAATCGACTGAGCTTTACATTGTTCATGCAGAGTATTCATCGTGCTAGCCGACCGCATGGCTTATAGCTGGCATTTGAAGCAAAAAGTTTGCCTCATTCGATACTGTGTGTTTTGGTCACCGTTCAGGCGCAATTTCAGGCTAAGTTTGTATAGGGCAAACAGAGAGATCAGTAAGGTTTGTTTACAAATTATTTTTGTACCCGTTGAAATCGGCCTGTTCCGAACTTCGATTCATGGGAATTGTTTTGGACATGGAAATATAAATATATATACATACATATATATATATACCTTTTCTAACGACGTAATCATGTCATGAAAAATATGTAAAAGTATTACAAGACGTAACTACAGATCAAA